>VXBR01001609.1:4002-82434 GCA_013400215.1 Cisticola juncidis | reverse complement strand
ATGAAGGTACGGCGGGGTTGTGCTGCCAGCAGGATTTTGTGTTCAGCGGCAGAAGTCGTGAGGAAAAAGGACTGGTCCGCTTCTGACTGGAGAGACTAATTATTTTAAGTTTATGGAGCTATATTTTGCAATAAATTTTTACGTGCTTTTGAGATGCTAAGCGGCAAGGAGATTGGAATTGCTCAGAAAAACTGACCATAGTGTCTTCTTTGACAGGTGATTAATTTCAGAGTTGAGAAACTGGAGTTCTGTAGGGGAAAAAAGATAATTTAAGAAGAGGGTTTTAAAAAATTGTTTAGTGTAGAAACATTGTGTCCCATAGCCATACAACGAATAAAATTATTATGAGGAGTGGGGGAAAGGGGTTCTGGGAAGTACAAAGGAGGAAGGAAAAAGAATAATTCGTAAACAGTAGTAGGGGAAATAAAGTGATTTGGTATGGAACTGGTAATGTAGATGTATTGATTTCAAACCTTTTTTACAGTTTGAGAAATTTTTGGATAGCATGAGGAAGACTTTGAGCTTTCAGGCTTAATTATGTGAACTGTCTGCACATAATTGTTCCTTATGCAAGTTGGTTTTTTTTTTTTTTTTTTTTTAGGAACTAGCCAACTATATTTTGTTAGATAATTCTGGTGTCTTCTTATTGCTATGTGGTATTTAAATGACCTGTGCAAAAGATATCAGAGCAACATTCCTGTCATCTATTCTGTCTGTATTTAAAATTATTTTAAATGCCTTTTACATGTAAGAATGTAATATTTAGGTTTTTTTCCCTCCTATCTCACAGGTGATTTGCATTTGGGGGAGAAGTGTGAAGTTCCTCATTTAGACTGTTTTTTTTAATTGAGGTGCTAGAATATGTGCAAAATGACATGTTATTCAATTACATAATTTAGAAAGATTATAATAAATTATAATAAAGGATATAATGTTGGTGCTTTTGTTCGCTAAAGAGTATCATTATTAAATGATATTTTAAAATTCTATACTTGTTAAGCCAGAAAATCAAAAATAAGAGAATGGAACAAATTGTCAAGATATTAAGGGATTATGATGGTGCTGTGCAGCTGGAGATGAGCCATTTTTGACTGAGGGCATTCAGTTTGGAATTTCATAAAGAAAATAACCCAGTGCCCTGGTCAGTTATTTTTCTCCTCCATAATTCTTTCGTGCATCTGTGGCTGACGTGGTCCACGTGTAGGAGCAGAGGAGGATCATCGGTAAAAGGGAAGAATCCCTCAATGTCAGAGAGGCTCTACCTCAGGACAGCCTTGGTGTGCAGGAAACTCCTTCTCTCTGCCCCTGGAGCTGATCTGAACCAGTCTGAACATTCCAGCGTTTCTGTGATACATTTGTGAGCAGGCATTTAGAGATGATGGTGGAAACACATCAGCTTCAGCTTGCAGTTTGCTTGTCCTGCTCCATTTTTTCAGTGTGTGTTTAAACCTGTGTGGTCACTGCTCTCCTCTGAGTGAGCTGGGCCATGGAATGCTCTGCATATGTGCAGATCTCTATAATATGAGTTTCTTTCTCTGTGAAACCACAGATGAGAAGAAAGCGAACATTGAATTTTATGAACTTAGAGAAATTGAGTCATGTTGGACTAGCACGGTGAGGAGGACATGGCTGCATTCAAACTTGAAATAATTCTGGAGAATAAAATGGCTTATTATGGCAGAAGGCTCATCTTGTTTAGAAACCTTTGAGCTGAAGTGTGTGTGGTTCACCTTAAACTGGTTAATGTGGGCAGCAGAGATTTTATGGGTTTATTTTAGAATGTTGGCCACGTTTCTCAGATAACTTGTTGATGTCATTCTGTGTATTCTGGGCCCAAGTGCTGCTTCGGAGAGCCCGGAGGCACCACTCTGCCCTGTGAACAATGCCGTGCTACCGTGCCTGCTCCCAGCCATGCCCTCCTTACAAAACACAGCTGGTTAATGCGCCAACAGCACTGAAAGAAGTGCAGTCTAATGCTGTGTAATGAGCAAATCTGTATTAGTTGGGCAACTTTTTTTTTTCCTAAATAAGGAATATCTTGAATTAGTTATAGCTGTGGTTTGTTGTGCCTTGTTTGAGAGAGGTCTGTGGGGCTTAGTTGAATTTTTAAAAGTATATGTTTTCTAAAAATTACCATTAGCACATTTTACTCACCTCACCGAATTCTTAATGTTTTATTTTTAAAGGATTAAATATTCTCTGTAAACCTTGGGCTTTAGGCCTGCTCAATCCTGACAGCAGCCTGGTAATGTGTGCAAAGCACTAGGATCTGCTTTTCCTTCTCATTGCAACAAATCTTCCTTTGAATTAACTGGAACATCATGTGGCAATGTATGTGCTTCTTAATGCACAAATCGCTTTAAGTTTTCACATTTATTGTATTGGAAAGACATTATTTCACATGTGTAATAATGTGTTCTTCAATGGATCAAATGGAACAAAAGTCCAAATCTCTGTGATAATATGGGTGAATTTGATGCTTTGTGTTCAGGATTGATTCCTTCAGCTCTGGTGAAGTAATCAGAGAATATAAACACAGCACTCCCTTTTTTCTCGTGTGCCTTCCTGTGCCCTGCAAGGCCCGTGCAGTGATTACCTGAATGGACTTGTCACTGTGACAGAGGTGGTGCTCATCTGGGGTTAGTTTAACTCTTGCTCCTGCCAGTGAAATGATTAAAGAGGGTGTGTAATGGTGGGAGGTTTGAATTTAGGTGTCTTAAGTTTATACTCAGAATCCCCTTGGTTTAAGGTGCAGTCAGATGTGAAATAACTAAGGGTAGCTGGTTTTTCCCCTGGATGTTTGCAAGGTGGTTTGGGTATCTTAGGAAGTTTGGGAGATGACACAAGACATTCTTTCACTTCTCCCCCAGGTTAGCTTTGTTGGCCTTCCAGTAAAAAACTTGAGGAATTTTTTTGGACAGCTGATCAAACTACATTTTAGGTCATTGGTGCAGTATCCAGTGTAACAGAACAAAATAGTGTTACAGAGAGTTCAAAGCAGCCTTCAGCTGTATAATGTGACAGTTACCCTCCCCCCAGCATGTGTTCTGTGGTGGAGCACCAGCTAATAAATAATGAGCTCATAGTCTGCAATAATATATTTTGCTTCGTTTGTTTGAAAGTGAGCATCTGATCTAGATTTCTACCTCTGACCACTCCCCTCATATGGTGCATTCTTATTTTAACACTTGATCTTTCACGTTCCTGATTAGGGAGTTGAAAAGAAGAAATTTTTTCCTCTGTATTAAGGCACCGATTTTTAAAAATCAACTGTATTGTTTTGGATTTTGTTTAATGGTTCTGCAAGTGTTTCTAGATTTCTTAATATTTAATATATAACTTTCTTTGGAAACATAAGCCCCTGCACTGTGTACTCTCATTTCCATTTGACACTAAAGAGGAATTAACATCTTGCAAGACCCCTCTCTTCCTGAGATTTCACCCCCTCCTGAGATTTCATCCCCTCCTGTCCAAGACAATCACCTAGCTGGAATATTTTAAATTATATATGTGTGTATATATATCTTTCTCCTTTTATTCTTAATCTGACTCTACAATGAAGAACTAGGAAGGAATTGTATTAGAATAAGGCAGAATAAATTTTGTGACTGGTCTTTTTCAAAATTTGAGTGCATGGGGATACAGAACCTTTTCTGCTGGAGCACTCTGCTTTTGTTCCGTGTGTTGCAGAGGTACAAGTGTGCCTCTATGATCAGAAGAAAATACATCCCTCTTAATAAGAGTGTGATTAATTGAATTATTTTTCAGGGAATTAACTACTTTATATTCAAAATGTTAGTGATGCTTAATTAGGTAGGTCTCCCAGTTATATTTGCCTCTGTCCCTGGAGAGCTTTTGAATTCTGGCAAAGTCCTTATGGGCCAACCTGGAAACTTGAAAACGTGTTCTGCATTGCTTTGTGATTTCAGTAGGAGTTACTGAGAATTGTTGCATGCCTATTTAAGTATAGTAAGATAAAAAGTAGGTGCTAGGAATTAGCAGCCAAGCAGAGCTGTGGAAAGGTGCTTGCTGTGAGTGTCTGTGTACCAGGCACTGATGACAAAGCATCTTTTACTTTTTTTCTAATCAGGAGCTAATTGACTCAGAGAAAAATGTGTCATGGTCAGAGATCACCTAAGAGTGGGTGTGTAGAATGGATGAGTTTGTGCTCGTGATACTTTTGTGATCATAACAGAGGTGAAGGAGGATTTTTTCCCATTTATTTCAAATCCCTTTGAGTGTTTTTTTGTAACTCAGTTTCATTTGAAAACCAGATTGCTTGTAACACTGTAATTTAGGATTTCATGGACTGGACTGGTGTTATTTGTATTGTTTGAAAGCTGACTATGGACCTGTGAGAATATGTAAAGCAAATGTGTCATCTGTGACACTTGCAGGCTGTGGTCAGGACCAGAGTTGAGGTTTTGTGCCCATATACTCGGGCCTGATCTTTTCATTTTCTGTGATCACTTCGTGTTTGGAAAGTCAAGGAGGTTAAATTATTAAACTTTCAGCTAAATAATTGTGTAAGCATGTCTGTAAATGAGCTGTGCTGGGGCTCTGCTGTGACACCTTTCTTTCTGGAAGATTGTGGTGTACAGAGTTGAGAAACAGAATTCCAAGGGGATTATTTTAGTGTCCCTTATCACATGGAAGAATGACAAACAGTGGTAAGAGAAGAGAGCAAGCAAGAGATTGAACCTTCAAGGACTCAGATATGCACATGTCCTAAAGATGAGGGGTCATAAAGGGCACAGCAGACTCGTCTTGGCAGTGTCCATTAGAGAAATTTTTGGAAAGTGTCGGGATAATGTGACTTTACACCCTGTATCACACAAAATGTACAACAATTGAATCCAAGAGCTGAGAAAAAAGTTGTAACTTTTTCCCCCTCAGCTATCAAAAACAGTGACTGTTTTTAAGTGGTTATCTTTCTCCAGATGTTTTGAATTGTATTTAATTCACCATCATGTGCAAAGCTTGTATGGTATAGCTCAGAAGCATTGTGTGTGGATATCAGCGTTAAGGACATCTTGTTTTTGGTATCATTCTTTCACAAGCAACTGCCTCTTCCTGATATGACTGCATGCATCCTGTTTTAAAAGCTGTAAGCTGACAAGAATGACTGCTAATAATTTGTTGTGTAGAGCAATTTAAGAACGTTGCTTCTTCCAGTGTGAGCTTTCAAAGCAATGAGTCTTCTGAGAGTGTTTGAGAAAAGGGGGATGTTCCATCATCGTTGTTCTTTTATTATCTTGTCAGGCACTGAGGGTAATAAACTGAAATTTTCAGAATTTTTATTTTTCCTTCAAGCTGTTGAAATTATTGTATAATGATATGAGGTTTTAATTAAGTTAGGTGTCGTAAATTTATATTCAGAATCCCCTTGGTTTCAGGGTGAAAAAGGGGAAGTCAAAGGTACAGGACAAGATAATTTGTTTCACTTGATGCCTACAAAAAAGGAAAAACACTTTCTGCTAAAATTTTTGAGCCTATAGGCTGTCAAATTATGTTTGTTAGTCTGAGTTTAATAATACACATATTTACTTGAATAGTTGGCTTAGGGGATTTGAAGCTTTTGAGTGCAGAAGAAGGATTTCCTTCGAGAGACTTCCTTAATATTCTCCTGTGTTTCTTTGGAGTGTTGGGGTTTTGTGGTTTGTGTGTTGTTGGGGTTTTTTTATGTTTTGTCTTCTTATTGTCCTCCTTATCTTTGTTCGTAACATTCCAAATGGTGATGTCTTAACTTTTTGTCACTGAAATGTATATGAAGATCTTTGCTATGAGAGATGTTGGGCTATGAAAAAAGTGCTAGCAGTAAAAGTATTAATTAAAAGGGTTTCTTCCCATCAGGAAGCACTAAATTAGAACTTCTCCTTCAGGGAAAGTAGGCAAAATCATGGATGGCTGAAGAGAGATGTGGTCAGTTGATGGAATCAAGAATTTGCTGAATATTGGAGATACAGAATATGGGTGATTTGCAGAAATTGTAATTATTAACACAAATGCCCTGAAAATTCCCAAGGGTATGTGGAACATGTAATGGCTTTGGATGTCATAGAATAATAATGAGTTTTAAATAGATGCTTGTTATTTTCTTTGTCACAAATATGAAAACTGCTAACCTGAATAGCTGTCAAAAAAGTAATGGGAAACTACCAATTGAAACAACTGAAATTTAAAAACTATTTTATCAAATCTGTACTACAGAGTCATGTAAAAGCACTTGTTCTCAGTGAAAGACAGAGAAATTAAGAAGACTCTCTAGGCTTTGTTATTTGGTTTAATATGAGATGAAATTTGAGGAGAGCAGAAACAAGAATTATCGTAATCGTTGAATGATTTTTTTCCTGAAAAAGGGAAAAAGCTAATGGTCAGTGTTGCTATTTATCACTGCTAATTCAGCATCTTCAAGAAACTAGTAAAATGTGGTGTTGAAACGATTTTAAAACGTAATGTTCCCGAATAGTAGAGTCATTTAGGTGCTGTATGCAAAATAGGAGGAAAGTACCTTAAAAGACTAATGGTTTGTTCAGGAGGTGAAACAGGGTAATGGCAGAGTTACAAATTTCAACTGCTGTTCCTGTCACGGCATTCTGATGCTCCTGGTGGCCTCCTGCTTGAATGTTTTCCAAGGCTTATCTCCAGAGGAGCCTTGGATTCCCGGTGGGATGCGATGTAACCCGATATCCCGCGGTTCTCTATCCCCAGACTGCTTCGCAGTAAATCCCCTGCAGATCCCCCGGCCTGCCCTCGCTGGGAGCGGCTCTGCTTCAGCGGGCTGCAGTCTCTTGTACCCCTGTCTGTAATTTCCCCTTTGTGTTTTTGCGGCGGAGTTGGACTCCTGTCCCATCACGTTAAGCCCAGTGTTTTGTTTTTACACTTCTCTCCGAGGATGCCCTGGAACTGGCCGGTGCACCCCGCTGTTGTCACACACGTTCACAGCGAGTCGTGTATTAGCACAAGGTGCTTATGTAAAACTTGCACCAGGTTCCACCAGGAAGTGACAGAGTCATTCCCTTGAGAAGCTGCCATGGGAGAGGGGATCGGAAGGTTCCGGCTAGGAAGAGGCTCCAGTAAAAACTGCTTTTTCTTATAAGCTGAGGGAAGTGCTTGCCCCGAGAGAGGAGGTTGTGATCCGAGCCCAGATCCCCCGTGCAGCCCCGTTCGGAGCCCCCGCAGCTCCCTCTGGTGATCCCGGCGTGCCCGTGCAGCACCGGGGGCTTGGCTGAGCCTCCGAGCGAGCGAAACCATCGGCTCCTGCCACGGGACCGAGGAAACACTTCAGAGCAAGCCGAGGCTGCAGACGACCTGGTGTTACTCTTGGGTGCTATTGGGTTTCGCTGCCTTTTTGTTTTATTCTTTTCACCATCTAATTTTTGTCTCGGAGGAGATGGAGTCATTAAAGGATCTGTAGACTGTCCTGTTAACACTGGCTCTAGGCAAGCATAACCAGTGTGATTGCATGAGATAAAAAGATTCCAGCTCCATGGCTGGGTTGCTGGGGAGCAAGTGAAGCATGGTATGGGGAAGAGGGAAGAACAAAGACAGTGTGTATATGAAAATTTTTATTCTGTATTCTGTAGCCTGTTTTATTTGTGTTATTAAAATATGGAGAAATGGTGGAAGTAAATTTAAAAATAGTCTGAACAGTAATAGTATAGAAGTGGTTTTGCAAGTAACAAAACCTGGAGAATTTCCATTTCCCTTATTTTTCAACTCTTCTGTTATTCCCTGATCTTTTAGAGTATCTCTTCTTTTCAGTGCCTTTCTCTTCAGTTCTCCAAGCATCTGAAATGTTCTGCCAGCTGTGGCCAGGCTGGGCACAGGTGCCTGCAGACTGCCCAGGCATCCCCCAGGACCCTGGCACTGCAGGGCACTGCTCTGCCTGGGGCTGCTCTGCAAAGGTCCCGTCAGAAATTCTGCAGCATTTTCAGGAAATCTCAAAAATAATGAATGCCTTTGCTACAGCACTTGGTTAAAACTGGTCAATATAATCAGAAGCTGTTAATTAGGGAGAATAGACTGTGATCAAGTAAACCTTATTTTATTGAAAAGTGTGTTACAAAACTATGGAAATAGACAGTTCCGTCTTCAGGATTTTAATGCCATCATTGATAATGTTCTAATCTAATATCAGCAAACTCTTATTTTCTTAATTTTTTTAATTTAATTTTATTAGAATAAAAGACTGATTTTAAACTGCATTCAGTTTCCTAATTTGCTTTGTTTTTAATGATATTTGATTTGATGAAAATATCATGTTTGGCTAAAATTCATTTGTTCAGCAAAATGTATCTTCATTTTGATGTGGCCTGCTTGTAAGTGTATTGGAAGATATGTGGAATTTCTTCCTTGGGTCTTCCAATCTTCTTAAGATATGTTAGTAAATTTATCTAAAGCCCTCACCTCACCTCCTCCCACATGTGATGCTCATATGTGTGCTTTATGTAGGACTATCTGAATCTAATTTTTTTAACAAATTTTTTTTAAGGGCTGAATTGTTCTGTAATAAAACCTACCACAACATTGCTGGGTACTGGTTGAGTAGCTCTCAAAAGAAGTTTTTACCTGCTTTCCAATCATTCAGTCCTTGAATGAAATGTTAATGAGAAGATGATCTGAAACTTCTTGAAAACTCCTAATTGAGGGTTTTCTTCAGATCTGTTTGTTTTAAGGCAGCTAAGTTGGATTCAGTAGCTGTCTTGCATGTAGATAATGCCTACAAGCAAGCCACAAAGTTTTGGTGTGTTGTTTCTCTAAGGCTTGAATGACTAATTTTCTGAAGGTGTAAGGAACAACAGCCTTTCATGTGAAGTTCCTTTTGTGCTTGTTAGGACTTTTAGAAGCAGAAGAAAGTAATCACAGACTAAAATTCAGAGTTGCAATCGGACAAGGAATCCTCCAGGCTTCCTATCTGGAAGAGTAGAGATCACAATTCTTGCTTCTGTCATACCTGTGCTTCTCTGCTTTTAATTCTTCTGGTCTCTCTCCTCTGCTTAGTCTTAGTGGCTTATAAGATTTTTCAGTGGCATAATTAGCTTATCTTAAAATAGTCTGATCTGGTGGCAGTACTGGGACGATGACGGGACAGCCAGCCCAGTCCAGACACAGGCAGTGAGCCACAGAGATGTGTCAGTGTTTGGGCCTCTGAGCAGGAAGGGAGGAGTAGGTGAAAATCTTTTGAAGATATAAGTGGACCTTGAACAGGAATGATTCAGCTCACCTGTTGTAGGATTTACACAGGAATACTTCAGGAATTTGACAACAGCCTGATAAAGTAACTAGAAAGCAGCCTCTCCTTGGTTTCAACCAAGATACAAGTGGAATGGAAACAAAAAAGTTTAGTTCCAGTTTAGTTCCCTTCCTTGGGTTGTTTTTATATTTGTAGCTTCAGTGTCTGGCTCTGTTCATCAACCTTTACACTTCAGAGAGATTGAGCCTCATCTTACCTCAGATGCCTTGTTTCAAACTTGCCAGTGTTTCAGGTCTGAGACCTTTAAAGTTTGAAGTGTTCGACCATTAACATTTATCCTCCTTGAGTCTGTATCTCTGGGTTTCATACTTTTTGTAATTGTCTTGTCTTCTTTCTTTATTTCCATCTCGTTAGACAAATACGAATTTGGACAAGGGCACAATTGCATGTGTTAATGAAGATTGTTGTAGGTACACCAGTTCTGAGGGGTAAACAGCATTTAAAAAGCCTTTCTTGGAAAAGCTTCTACTGCAGTTGCTATTGTGGTTGCTACAATCTTTAACAAGGGATTAGAGTACTTTTTTTTTTTCTTCTTGTTACTGTGCACAGAAAGGAATTTGATCTACAATACATTCAGGATGGTGCTTGTGATGTGATTTATTCTGTATTTTCTGAAAGATGTCCCTTTGTTTGGATTTCAGTAGAAGAATACTTTTTCTGAAATTCATAAACCCCCTAAAGTTACGTGCTGTTACCATGCTTTTTTATGTTGATTAAAAATGGATTTTAGCGTTTAGCTTGCAACTCACTGTTGAAACAGTGGCTCATGCTGGGGCACTCCAATACTGGCTGCTCTTGACTTCAAGGAGAAAATGTAGTTCTGTTATTTCAGTGTATAAAATGCTTTATAGGGAAAGTTTATTCTCTTCTTGAATTGTTAACTGTTCATTCTGGTGTCTAATGAAACTTCTATGTTTATGTTTTTTGTTTCTGTATTCTCATCTCTCAAACCCTGCAAACAATCTTGTAAGAGATGCTTTTGTTACTTTTGAATTTGCAGACCTTCATTGAAAAACCAATTTGGACTCTGCAAGACATAGTTAAAAACAAATTCTCCTGGTAGTGTTTGAGTTCTGTTTCCAGGTGGATTTGATGTACTACCTTCATGAGGAGGTGAGAAAAGGAGTATCAACTATACATTAATGTCATACAGACACTGCAATGTTCCTTGAGCTTTTCCTGTAAGTGGCTGTAGCCAGGCAAGTCCTGTGTGTAGTTTAATGTTTAACTCTGGTTTTATTTTGCTGCTGTTGCTGGTGCTCTTACACATGCAGATAGAATTGCACTGTAACTGAGGCTGGGAGGTGGAACTTGTCTCTCTTCCTGATTAGGTTGTGGATCCCAAAGGCTTGGTCTAGGCATGATTTTAGTGTGGTGTAATTTGTTACTAAATTTTTTGTAACAAACTACTTTACAAGTCCCCTTACCCCAGCGAAACTTCCTAGACTACTTGAGATAAAGTCAGCTTCCAGTGTGATTTGGGGTATTTCTTGTAATGCCTGGTTCTTTTGTGTTGTGTGTGTGGAGTTGGGTTTTTTCTTTCTTTCCTTTTTTTCCTGGTTTCTCCCACATTCATTAACTGTGCTTACAATGAGTTTTCAGTGAATTAGTGTCAATGTTCCAGCAAAATCCTTGGCTGTACTGATGATGTAAGTGGTGGAGATCTTATTCTGAATTCTTTCTACTGTCTTTTTGTCTGTTAGACCTATTTAGATGAAGGTGTTGTAGGCCAATGGTGTTGCCTTTGTGCTTGTTCCCTGCTATAATATTAATGTTTATATCTTAAAAGTATTAGTAAAGAGATTATTAGGAGGGTAGGTCTAGCACAGAAAAGCTTCCTGTGGATGACTGCAGTGGTGGTGAATTCTGACAGGGTTCCCATGGTAGTGAATGTGTTTTCTTTAGTACACATTACTCAGATCTTGCTATTGTCTTCTTTATAATGCACCGTGGTGGCTGTATTATTGTCAATACACAAGTTGCCTTAGCAAAACCTTTTGAAGCGCTGTAAAAAAATACGTGAAACCATGTTTGGCAAAAAATGCTGAAGGGTTTTAATGGTTCCTGAGTGTGTAGGGAACAGTCTTTTCTCCCCTTTTGGCAATCACATGAACTTTTGAATCCAACTCTTTGTCTCCTTCTCCTCTGCTGTATTCCCATACAAAATTAAATTATTTAACTTTTATTTTAGCAATAGGAGACAATTTGAGCATAATTAAAGCAGTGTATCTGTCTAAATGAGTGATACCGAATTGGATTAGCACTGTTTAGAGAACATGTGTGCAGTCGTTCTTTGTGAATCTGTACATTTCTTTTTAGATCTACAATAAATATTGAAGTCTCACTGTTCAGTCTAATTAATGGAGTTTAGATCTGCCCTTTGTTTGCTGCTCTCAGCTTCCAGGGGGTTGAGATGCTGTTCTGCAATTCCTGGTTTCAGCCTTCCTACTGCCTGGGGTTCATCCTCTGCCTGTGGGGAGATACTCTGGATCTGGAGATGCACAGAGTCATTTGGATAATGAGGAATGGTAATATCCATACCATTTTAAGAACTTGTTAAAAAACTGTTTCTGAGTTCTAGAGCTCTTTTGCTAGACTCAAGCAGTTTATGTGTCAAATCTCCTAAACCAGAAGATCCTTCACCCAGATCTGAGATCAGTCTATCCCGTAGACAGCCCTAGCCTGTTTCTCTGTACAGAACCTTCCTGGGCTTATCTTAATAACACTGTCATTCAAAAGGCTTGGCAGGGCACTATACTGAAGAGAAATACAATAGGAAAAATATTACTCATTAGATCTGTCCTCTGGATTAGTCCAAATTTGGGAAAATAGTCTGTCTGTTCAGCTAGAGTTCCTCAGATCCCCTGTTAGATCGACAGTAAAGCTCTGTTTCGATAAATATATGTAGGTAAATGTACACATTTAAAATCATTTAATGTGGCTGTGCCAGTCAGTAGCATGTTAGGATAGCACACAAAGCATTTAGTTCATTATCCCTACTGCTTGAAAATCCATCATTTCACAAAGTGCTTGTTAGTTGTAGCATTTAAATGGGGCAAACCTGTTTCTTGATGAAGAACATGTTTTCAGTGTCATATTTGTCATCATTAAGGCTTTGGGAAACTGGGTTAATATGTTCAGTTGTGATTATGCCCCAGCAAGATGTGCATGGCAGTGCACCTGTGTTTCGAGGTGGATACATCTCACGTGGGCTCGTGTGGTTTGTAGCTGTGAATTCCTGTCTCAGCTCTTCTTTACATCTTTGGCGGAACAGTGCTGAAAGTATTTGATGTGTTCCAGTAAAGCAAATGACAGCACCCACCAACTTTTATTCTTTTTCCATTTGTTTCTTTATTAGACATGTTTTAGTTATGTTATGTGTTGTGAGAACATACTAATGTTTTTTGATTTAGCAAGTGTTGCTGTGTAAAGTGCCTTCAAAAGTAGACTAATGTGACAAATTCAAGTCAGTTGTCTTTAAAAAACTGAAATCTTGTTTATGTATTTAATTTAGGTGATTAAACTACAATGAAGCTTGTGGCTTTCAGTAAGATTTGCAGTTCCAAAACTTGTTTGTGGTCTAGATTGATGTCTCTGTTCTAAGAAAAATTTTGGCTCAGATGGCCTTTAACAAATTGGGAAAACCAGGGGACTTAACAATTTTATTTAATTTTGGTATTTATGTGTGACAGAGGTTTCTGGAGTGCCCAGCATACAGGTCTTGGTGTGTGATAATGGTTGGATGGTAATGGTGGCAATTTCTCCCTGTTGTAATTTAACCTGACCAAATGATGCCTTATTCTGAGAGCTTTAACTGAGCACTGTATTCTGCCAAGTATTATTTCCGTCAGCTCTTGCTATTTATAAATTTGCAAGATGAAAAATAAGGAATAATTTTCTGGTGCAGGTACTGTGTTTTGCTTTTGTTTTCAGTTCTCTAGCTGATATCTGTAGGTTAAATTAAAAGTGCAAATTGTGACCTGGAGGACTTTAGTGCCTCAAACTTGCCTGCTAATCCATTAGATTAGCAGCATTACCTCACTGGCACACCTTGCCTTGTTTTGAGAATTTTTGCCATTGAGAAACTTTAAGATGGGTGCCTTGCCTTTGAAATAGTGGATTTCTTGCTGCCCCTGTGTAAATGCCTTAATCTGCATCTCCCTGCCAGGGTGAGTTTAACAATCTCATGCTCTGTCCTCTGTCAGTGGGACAGGCAGGACAGTGCTGTGTACAGCTGGTGGGGTGTGATGTGTGACCTGGCTTAAAGCAGGTGCTGTAAGCAGCTGAAGCTGTGTTGCCTGTGATTTTTGGTGTGATGATCTGGATCAGTGAATATGTCAGATTTCAGTTGTTTATGCTCTAGAAATTTTTTTTAGATAGTTGCAAATAAACAAGAAGTATTTCCACCACACCCCCTTCTGTCTTTGCTATTTTTTGAGCTTTCTTTCATTTCACTTCCTGGTGGGTAGATGGTGAGTTCTCTGGTAGATTTATCTGTTAAAGTGCTGTTGTATTTTCTCCTGAGAAAGCATGTGTTGTGGATTCTACTCTTGGCAAGTATATCTTCTTTTACTTATCTTAATATCTTCCATTTTCGGTGTGTCTTCTAGTGTTTTCATAAATACAGTTCTAGGTCTGTCAGCTGGGTATGTTGCATTAACAGATTATTGTTTCTCCTTTGCACCTGGGGTCTTGAAAAGCAGATGTTCCAAAACTGACTGATTAGGTACCAACACTTTTGGAGAAATAAAACAATTATTATCTGATCTAAAAGTGAGAGCATCTGCATAGTTTTACATTATTCAGGCGCTACTTTGGTTGATAATCATGTTGGATAGGTTTTGATTTCTGCCTGTTGTTGATGGTTTTTGTTTGCTTCTGAAGTAAGAGTAACCTGTAGCACTTCACAGCTGCAGATAATTTAATTCCAAGTCCTTCTCCAAGGTCAATGGGATTTTTTGTGCTTTGTATAACATTGAGCATTTATTATTCTCAGTCAAAACTTGTTTCATGTGATATGTAAGACTAAGTCTTCTCTGTAGCACCTTAATATTATTTACTTACAGGAGAAATGCTATTTATTTAGTTTTTACTGTATTGATAAAACTTGGAAGCTGCTTTTTAATTGTGCAGTCAGAAACATGTTCTTTAAAAAGATGAAAAACATGCTTTCTGTAGACAAGTTGTATTTGTAGACTCCACTTCCTAGTTTTGTCTTCATATGGAAGTTTACTGGTTCAGTTATTTCATGACTTTTCTGTGGGGTTTTTTAATCAGTGCAGCTCTTGATTTTAGTTCTGTGTGTTCTTTTTGTGAAAGGTATCCAATGTATGTGTGAGTTATTGAATACTCCTGTTGTGCTGTTCTTCAGTGCTGGGACTTCACTAATAGCAGGTCAGAATGGTTTGCACCTCTTAAGTCACCAATGTGGAAAAATATCAAATTAGATGTAATGAAAAAATGGGTTCAGCTCTGATGCAGATTGGAAAGCAATGGCTTAAATATTCGAGCAGTAACAAGTCAAATGCCAAGTTTGGAAGGTGATAATTCAGCCGGGCTCACGTTTGTGACAGCTCTGCAGAGGTGAAGAATGGTTCTTGAGGAGGATTTTTTCTTTCCTCTTCGCAGCGACAGCTTCTGTGCTCCCCTGGGTCGGGGGGCGGGGAGCTCTTCCCAGCAGCTGCACAGAAACCTGCGAGTGCGAGGATGGCCCAGATTCGATGCTGGAGCTTCAGGCAGAGTTCTGCTCTGTGTTAGCACTGGGTTCATGTGACGCTGTTTGACCGGATAAAGGCTCTCAATCATGTGCTAATGTGTGACACTAAATGAATACATATTCTGTCTGTAGCTAATAGAGTGTTTTTCCTGCTAAAAAATAAGTCTCTCCTATATTAGAAATTATTTTGTGCCTCCAACATGGAGGCTCCCTTAGAGCAGAAGTTCTGATGTCAAAATGAAACCTGGTCAATACATCAGGAGCATACTGCAGACGTTTTATAGTTTAGTGCTTAACCTTTGGGTGACTAAAATTAAAAGTGTTAGAAAAATTTCCTTCCGTGAAGTGTGGTATTCTGTGTCTTTCTGTCAGTGTATTATTTGATAGATGCTGGTGTGCTCTGCAGAGTAATTAAGGGAGGACTCTGAATAATGAGCTAGTTCGAAGTATCATTTGCTCAAAATCCAGGCATACCTCTACCTTTGCCTCTCCTGTTCTCTTGGTGTGCCCATAGCAGATCTTTACTATCGTCACCTGCTGGTGGTTGTGTCTGGTTGCCAGCTGTCCCCAGCCAGTGGAAAGGGAAGACCAGTGAAGTATGAACCCTCTCACAAAATTTCTATTTAAGAGAAGCAGTGTCAGGATGTGCTTCTGGGTTGCAACAAACACACAATTGCAGCTAAAGTAGGTCTGTGAGAACTTTCACCTACCCCCTGTGGATTTGGTTGCACTGGAGTAGCAACAGTCCGGGATTTTTATGTGGGCTAGCTGCCTAAATATTTACCAAAGCTCTGTATGATTCCCTCTGCCCCAACGTCAGTGCTTGAAGCTTGTTGTGATTACCCCCTTACTGATAAGTGTTTGATTTAGGCTTTGTTCTGTGCTTAGGAGAAGTATTAATGTGTATTCCTTCAGCAGAATACACTCTCTTGACCCTGGTGATCAAGTCTATTCCCCTTTTATCTTTGCATTCTCCAAGGCACCAACCTGAAGCCGTGAACCACATGATCTGTAATGTCCCTATGTTGGTCTAGAGTGCTTTTAGAAGAGTTTGCCTTCCTTTCCCCATTAGGCTGGCATTCTCCGCAGTGGTGTCCTCTCGTAGTATGACACAGAAAAGCATTGTAACAGAGGATGATGAAATATTTTGAGGGTGTGCTCCATTAATTTTAACAACTCAGATTTGTTTGTGCTTTTTATATGCCAGTGTGTGTATTTCTAGAGATGTCAATATATATGTAGAGACAATATGTGGGATTTTTTAATATGTCACTGTCTTTTATGGAGAACATCTGCTCTGAAATTGTTACAACAATATGCAGTGATGCTTATTTTAAATGTGTTCTAGTAGTTACTGTGTACCCAGGCAGTTTAATAAACCAGTAAAAGATTTCAAATGTAGTTGAATACCCTACCCAGTTAACTACATTTAGTGTGTGGAATTTCATCAATCTTAACATGTCACATAGACTATAATTGTGTGACCTTTTTCTTAAATTTTCATATCAAAAGACTATGACAAAGCCATTAGCTTTGGAGTTTTGAATCTGAAAAATTCATAATATAGATAACATAAATGCAAGGCTCGCATGTGTGTGTTAAAATAGTAAATGGGTTAAAGTAGCACAGGAATACTTAGTACTGTGTTGGCATAGTTTTCCCCTTCAGATGGCAGTTTGGAATGTGAAGCCTCTTCCTATATGTGCTGGAGCAGAGCTAAACTCTAATGTCACTTACAGGAGAAATTTAATACAAGCAGCTTGTGCAGAACTGACCTGCTGCCATGGTAGCATGTAATATATTTAGCATGCATGTGTCTAGTAACCATGTGATCTTAGACAAGTGAATAAAACAGAGAAGCTCTCAAAAGTTAACGTTTCTCTGAATGTTTTCAGAGTTCTGCTAGTTAAATAAAACATTATCAAACTATTTAAAGAGACTCAGTGTGTAACTGGGATGTAACCAACTCAGAATTTGGAATGCTGCAGCAATGTCTCTGCATATCAACGTAGGAGAGACAGAATTCAAAAGTAGTTGGATTATTTTAATCCACCATAATTTTGGAGTGTTTTATTTGGCCCTTATGGTTCAGTTTTCTGCTGCCATGATGACCAAAGATTAAATTTTAAATGAAATGTAAAAATAGCAATCTGATCTTCAGGTACTTAATCCTTAAGAAAACCCAAAATGTAAATTTTGGCAGTGCTGTGATATTGTCAGAATGTCTTGGTATCATCTGTGCTTAAAAGCTGAAGTGTCACATGCTTTCTGCAGATTTAACAGGACACCATTTGGGAGATGATAAGCAGGGGAAGAGTGGCACACATAAGTCCTCTATCAAGACAACGTTAAAAAGTGGATAATCTCTTTAATGGAATATAATCTCGCTTATGCAAAATCCTAATAAAATTTAGTATTTTCCCTGCCGATTTGTTGCAGAAAGTGTGATGTTGATGCTGGCTTACAGTTTAGGAGTTTTTAATATCTTGTGCTGAGCAGAGAGTGAGGTGATTTGCTAATTGTCCCTTTTTGTTGCACAATCCCATTTTCCCTTGGTAGCAGTGTGGTTCTTGCACAGCAGCTGTGGGCCCAGGTGAGTAGAAAGGTTCTGGGCTGGATCCAAGCAGCAAAGTGGAGCTTTAGTACTGAATGTGGGACATGGTGTTTCTACCAACACATTGCTGAAGGGTTTCATTAGTCTCATGATTGGTTGTGTTCCTCAGGCTGGAAGATCCAAGTGGGTTCTGAATGCTTTGGGAGTTCCTTTCTTTCCCAGGTCGGGTGGTCCCACGTCCTGCCAATGAGACCTGCCTGAAAGCAGAGGAGTGAAGGGTTCCACCTTCCCCAGCTGTGATTTTAACGTACCTTTTCCAGCTATCAGCTTTTTCCATTTCTTCCTGTTGAGAAGTCCATGTAGGCACTTTCTTCTGAATAATTGGCTGTTGGAGTTTGGATTTTTATTGTATTCTAAATGCAGTGTCATTATGGACCAGTCAACTCCTTCAAATATTGAAGATACTGTCTCTTGATTCCTGTTGTTTTGGTAGATACTGCATTTGCAGAAGAATTGCAAGGAAGCACAGTAGATTTGTGTACTTTAAGTAGCACTAAAATATTTAAAACATTATAGAGAACTGAAATTTATTCCATAAGGCTTCCTTTATGTACCTTAGCATACGTCCTGTTTCTAGCCCTGCAGGGTGTAGTTGTGTTGGAAGCCATGGTTGGTCTTTTTAAGTGGTTCAGAATATCAATAATCTTCCTGCACAAGCTCCTGAGTTAATGACATGTGAAAACAAGGTGCCTTTAGAGTTCCCATTTTGGTTTTTCCATAGCAGCCTAGATCTGAGACACTGCAGAACCACAGTGGAAACTCAGACCTCTAGCAAAAGCTGCAGCCTGTTTGTAGTGGGTTAGTCAGTGCTATTGACAAATATTTCTTCAGTTTCATGATTTACTGTTCCTTTCCTCATGGCTGTTCTAAATAACTTTTTTACAAGAACCGAGTCTTGTGGTTAATTGATTTAATTTTCAGAAGGCCAAAGAATATAATGTGCATCCTTGAAAGACCTCCCCTTAAGGTGAAATCCTCAAAAGTGAATGAAAATCAGTTTCTCTTTAATGCCTGCTTGAATCTACTAAATTTAAAAAGCCAGGTCGGTGTTTTTGTTCTGTGCTATGTGGCATCAAATCATAAAATGTCATAGACAAACTTATTAAGTCTTTCTTCTGCTGTCACACTTCTGCTTTTGGAGACCTGCTCTTCCCTTTAGTGCCTTTCTTCCAGCTGTGCATGGGGAGATTTTTCCCTGAAGGAACTGGACGCATTCAAAGAAGAACAAAGCACTGAGACTTGAGAACATCACTCCTCTGCATGGGAATTTTATGGAACCACCCTGTTCAGAAATATTGTGGCTTCTGTTCCACCTAGGCAAGGGCACCCATTTGACTGAAATGAGATTTTTGAATCAGAGGATTCACTAAAGGAACCAAATAATTCTTCCTTTCCGTGCCCAAACTGACATGTTGCAGCTAATGCAGATGGAATGATTTGGCAGCAGTAAGGGTGTGAGAGCAGAAGTCTTGGTTTACTCTGTTTAAACCAAGGCTCAGTGCTGGCTTTAAATGTTGTTATTCCTGTGCAATGGATCAGGTTCATGCACGCAGATCTCTTCCTGAACTGTGCAGTGATGGTGGCCTTAAGATTTTATATGGTGCTTTTTCTGTTGTGGAATACTAAAGGGTTTGTGTTATTTTGGGTAAGTGAAGTAAAGGGGAGTGCCTGCCACCTCTAAAGGCTTGCTGAGGTTGTTAATCAGATATTACCATCAAAATGAAGTACATTCAGTGGTAGACAAAGAGGAAGGAAACCTACCAGAAGCTAGAAGGAAGAATCTCCACAAGTGTTGGTTGATGTAACATGTTAGGAGTGGTGTCTACTAGAAGTACAGGGTAAGCTTGTTTTGATTCCTATCTTCCTTTGAAAGCAGGCAAATGTTTATAGCGTGGAGGATGACTCCACCCCTCCCTCAGTGAAGCTGTGTGCTGGAGAAAATGATGACACTGAATGTTGGTGAATTCTTACGAATCTAAACATAGCCCATAATCATAGGTGTGTCTGTGCAAGGGTAAAAGTGTATAAGTTCCAGATGAAATCATAAGATCAGGTTTTGAGAACTAGGTCCAACTCAGTGCTCAGCCTTCTGGGTTATACTAAGAAGTCTTTGTTTCAAATCTCAGTTTAAAAATCTGCTAACTTGGCAGCAGGATGGAGTCTGCTAAAAAACCAGCTAGCAATCTGTAGTTTGTCTGAATGCAGGGAGTGATTTGCTGGAAAGATTCTTTTCTCCCAGTGGGAAGACAGAATTTTGTAGTCACAGTGTTTTGTTTTCAATTTTCTTTAAGCAAGTCTGAATGCATTTCCTTACAGCTTCTATAATCCTACCTCAGAGTAGAGGATATGAGGGAAAACTAGAACTCAGTCATCAATACAGTTTCCTAATTAAAATCTACTTCACTAATTCCAATTCTCATGAGCTGTCATGAGTATCTTGTATTTTGGCATATGGCTATTCCAGTGTTTGCTCTGAGTTGGCTGTTTAGTTTTTATTGAGCAATGTGTGGCCTCGTGCAAGACTTGGAAGGCATAGTGAAATAGCAGGACAGGATGGAACTGGGTGCTGGAAGTTTCTTGCAGTGTGACTTGTAGCCAGTTAGAGCTTTGTTGCTGTGTATCTGTGTTGCAGTGAGGTGATTCAGGTTCTCAGGGTGGTACAGAAAAGCAGGTATGTTCAAAGGTACACCAGTATTGGTGGGAAAACACATTTTCAATACAGGCCAGAGCAGCAATAATGGAGCTGAAGAGGCCCTGGGTGTGCTGTCCCTTGCAGGCTGGGTCTTTGCTGAGGCAGGTGAAATTGGAGAGCAGAGCACGGCTATCTGCTGTTTGCCAGCTTGCTGTCAATATTTATTGCTTCAGCTGCTGCAAGGCTTCCAGTCAGCATGTGAGAGAAATGCTTTAATGTCCTCAAGGCCCAGAGTACTCAACAATGAATTTTTTTTGGAGGAGTTAAGATTTCTTGCAGGTGCAAGAATGCTTCTCAGCAGGTTCTTGAAAGCTGTGTATAAACTGTGTCAGTTTGCTGTGGTTTACTTTTTGTTCGTATAACTCCATATAATCATGTTCACAGGTTATTTATGTAGAATGAGTAAAACGAGATAATGTAAAATAATCAAGTTAGCATCTGATGCTAGTATACAGAATCCACTTTAATAAATGTATTTAATATCTAATATGTGAGTGGGTTTTTTTTCCCTGATAAAGAAGTACATAGGCTTTTTCAGAAAGACAAAATTCCTTATCATATAAGAAAGGAACAGAAAGGGTTGCAGATGCTTTCATGTGTGCTCTACTGGTAATGATACTGAAATGAAAATAATTTCTGTGTCTAAATAAGTTTGTCACTTCACATGAGGAGTTCAACAGCAGCTTGATCTCACTTCTTCCAGCTCATGGGTTGACTGAGGTGTGTGAATTTACACATTGCACACTTTCAGCTGCCAGGGCTGCAGGCAGCACCCAGGTTTTATGGTGGAATGCAACTTCTCTTAACCACAATACACCTTTGAGAAGTCATTCACAGCCAACTGCTTTGTATTTGCTTTACAACTCAAAGAAGGTTCCTGAGGGCTCCTAGCTGGGATTCTGTCAGGGATGAGGAAGGCAGCATGGATGGAAGGGATCCAGCAGTGTGTGTGAAACATGCACTGTTCTGGGGATGTTCCGAGCAGGTTTACATCATCAATGCTGTAATAAAATGCTGAGATGTCCACTCTGTCTTAACAGTGCAAGAGATCTTGCAGTCTTCTCTTCTGACATGGTTTCAGGGCCACTTCTTGGTGTTTATGCCAGTTTGTTTTTTCATTTTCAGTGCATAATTGTGGCTCTGGATGGGCAGCTGTAGTTACAGTCTGATTCCTGATGAACCTTGGTTATTGGCAGGTCTAGGCAGTCAGTTTCACATTTGCATCTGATATTTCATGTCAAAGATATATACTTATTTAAAAAAAAGAGGTTTTCAGTAAGAGAAGTCTACAATAATCTGAAATTGTCTGAGCTTCAGATTCCTGGCTACTTAATGCAGTTTTGAAAATAGCCCAGCTGCCTTTCAAATACATTAAGAGCCAACTTCTGTGGTACTTTTCTTTTCTCAATATTCCGTGCTCTTGTTGGGCTCCTCAGTGTGTAATGCAATACTCATGTAGTAGTTTATCAGAAGGACTTTATATGTTTGTGTGGATCACTTAACTGGTTCTTGCTTGGGACCTCGCTTAAAGTTTTTCTGCCCCTTCACCTTAAATTCTGTCAGTTGAATCTTCTAATTCACCTTTTTAGTCGCCCTCTTCATGTAAGATGTTTGTGAGGATTTGTTGACAGGAAGAGAAATTGAGTTGTTTTTGAAGTTTTGAAGATTTCTGTTTTTAATACAATGATGGGAACAAATGGATGAGAATTCTCACTTCTTTTTATAGTCATGGTATATTTTACTCCAGAAGCTGTTGAATCGGATATTTGACTACATGTTACTATCTACCACGTGAATCACATAGCTTTGCTGTGAAGCAGCAATGTTACTTAGGATCAAACAACTTAATTTTTTCATTTGCAGCAATTGGCAAGAAAAAGCAAATGGTAAAATCTAACTATTTTGTCTGTTGTGCCAGTAATAACAAGTAACAGAGTTATGGTAGCATCCTGAATGTCAGCTTATCAACTAAACCATATTAACTGACAGTGTATGCTAGTTTCTTGCTAAGGACACAATAGTTTTGAAGTTAGTTTTAGAATTAGATGTTTATTCAGAGAATACCTTATATTCAGAGACTAAGTCTTACCTGAAGAGTCAATATCCTGTTATCAGTGTAGTTAAGTTGACATTTTTGCAGGAGAATCCAAGTGGTTGGGTTAATGTTAATGATATGACAGTGCCTAGACTACCAGACATCACCTGCCAAAAAAGAAAAATGTTTATATGCAGAAGCAGAATACTTTTTGAATAATATTCTTGGTTTACAGTAAGTTTAGGTGTTGGGGTATGGACTAAATACTAATGTACTGAACTCTGGTTTTAATGGTTTGCCCTGTACTTGCTTAGGACAGTCTCAGCTCATGATTGATTTTCAGAATATGGACATCCAAGTGGGGAGCAGTAACACCGTTAAGATGAAGTGCTTGTACTTGGATCGATAAATTGTTCTGGACTGTTAGGAGTTTCATTCTAGGTTGCTTTTAGAAGTGGCTGCTGACATGGGAGAGGTCATGGGAGTCAGCCAGTTTCTTGCCTGTGGTGCCCAGCACGATTTTCCTCAGTTCCTTGATGCTGCCTAAGTTGTCTGTGTGTAATCCTTTAGCAGATTATCACAGCTGAGGTGTAGCTGAGTGGATTCATCTCACTTGTATGTTATTTTATGATTTGCTACCTGTCTGCCTTGAATTCTGAAATGTTTAGATTACAAAGAAACAGTCTCCGTGCATGTCTGGAGAGGACTTGCTCTGTGATCTGCTGTGGCTCCCCCACCAACAGCAATTGTGGTTTATTTTATTTAAATATGACGGGACTATTTGCTTAAAACAGTGCAGAGACAGGAATAATCCTTTGAAATGTGTTTTTAATATCTTAGAAATAGTAAGTATATAGTATATACTTAGTATAGCTTTTTAAAAAATTTTATTCACAAGTTTGAACTGGTGGTGTATCTGAATTTTAAAAGTAGAGATTGATTTTTGAACAAAGGCTGTGGCAGCCACAGAGTAAGAAACTTGCCACTAATCTTTGTTAGAAACACGTAGGCGTCTTTATGGTTTGCTGAGTGTCTTTCTGAGGCATGCAGGCTGCTTGAAGCATTATGTTGTCGTGTCTGTCTGGTTTATAATTGTTGCACTTCAACAATATGACTGCATGCTGTCATTTAATCAGACATCGAATAAATTATCAAGAAAGCTTTCTGGATAATTGTTCAGTGATTTAAAGCTTCTATAGATCACTGATGTGTTTTCTCTCTTATATTTCTTCTTGGGTTTCCTGTCCTATTTCCTTTAAAAGGGGGGTGTGTGTCAAATAGAGTCCTCAGGAGGACTGGAAGTGTGTAGTTGGTAAGAAAGAGAAATGGTGTGGAGACTGCCTGTCACAGCAGGTAAAAAAAAACCCTAACAAAAAAACCAACACAGATGGGAGTTGTGCAAGAAGCTTGGAGCCTGTGGCTTGTACAGAGCATGAGGAAAAGCTGATCTCTAACATCAGGAGGAGGCAGATAAGTGAGGATGAGCCAAGCCTTGGGAAGACGTTCCCAAGTACAGAATGGGAGCGCTCTGCGTCACAGAGCCACTGTTGACTGAAGCCAAACTTGGAAGCCAGAACCCATCTTGCAAGGGCACAATGTGCAAGGAGGAATCTTGTTTATAATCCTTCTATTTTCCATTCTCTCATCTACTCACATTTGTCTCTTGCTGAGAACTTCAATAAATTCTGGCATTGTTAGGTTTGAAGCCTGACTTGGGGAAGCTGTCTGTAGGATATAAGGTATAAGCAAAGCCACAAAGTGCTGTGGCTGCCTTCATATCCCATTACATTCCTGAAGTCGGCTGTAAATGGTTTTGATTGCTCTAACTTTTGTTCAGGAACATGTGTGGAAGTTGCTGGTCCTGTGGCTGTTTGTTGTATTATCTCAACAGTTTGTACTTTGCAGGCACAGGGGACAGCTTCCCTCTTCGTAAATAATAGCAAAGGATTACCAGAAGTTTACTCACTAGTTAGTGTTTGGACGTCACAGAGTTTTAGAACTCTTGCTGCAAATCCAAGAAATCACTTCACTGAAGTACCAAATTGGTACAATTCTCTACAGTAGCGAAATTCTGTGTTAAATAAGATTACCTCATAATTTATGTTCTGTTTTGTCCTTTTTTTTTTCCAGCAGAAGAAAGTAAAAGACAGACCCAAATGCCTTTTATTTACATTGTTCCTAGGGAGAAATCTGTGATTTCTACTTTTGCCTTGAGAAAACTGTACCAGTTATACATCAGTCAGTTTGAATATACTGAGCACAGACACTGCTTTACCTGACTACAGAACTGCTGCTTTGGCATTTGCTGCAAGGAAAGAGAAGTTCAGCCTGCAGAATTTGAACACAATTTTAAAGAGAATATTTGAAGGATAAGAGTAATAGATCTCAAAACACTGTCCTACAGTATGTGTTGTGTTCTGAGTATTTTTTCTGCCTATCTTAATTTCTGTTTTACATCTTATGTCAGGATGCTGCTTGATTTAGCACAGTTGGCACCTTGTTTAATTTCGAACTGTGTGTAAAAGTAGTTCACTCTATCTGTGCTTTTCTTAGGTTGCTTTTGTGTGTTTATTTTTTCTGCAAAATAATCTTGTGTGAGATGTGCTTATGGTAAGTCAGAACTTGTATAGATGGATATTTTTGTCTAGTTTTGGTTTATGAATGTTCGTTTCTTTACATGTAGGGTATTGGTTGAGATTATAAATGGCTGTAAAATAACATTCCCTCTCCAAAACATGCACACAAAAGGCTTTTGTCAGAAAGGATAATCTACTTAAATCATGTTCTCAGAGACAAAAGGAAGAACCATGCTCTGTGTGGGTAAAGATTTTCATATAGAATTTAAGGTCATTTTGACATATTATTGCTTATGTTTAAAATGCTCTTCCCACTGAATTCAGCCTAGCATGACCATGTTTAAAAAAAGGAGTAGAGCAAACCTTTAAACTTAATTCTCTACAAAGGGATGAAAACAATTAGTGACCACTAAACCCACAAAAAAAGTGATGCTGCTTATCTAGAATTTCACAGAAATCTGACCAGGTGAATTTAGGACTTTGCAGCTGAGTGCTGTTCCAGGAACTGTGAAACATCTCTTATCTCTGTAGAGTGAGCAGGTCTGGGGATGGCAGTGTTCTGTGTGCTCTGCTGATTGCCATAAAGATAAACAGAGATGTGACAAGTGGGGCAGAGCCATTGTGAGAACTCGGAGATAATGAGCTACACCTTTGCCAAATGCATGTTGCTGTGCAAAATAAGATTATCTCTATTCTCTGATCTATTGATAAAGTTAAATTGAGATGGGAGAAGTAATGAGCCAAGGTAGCAGTAATTAAAGCTTGAGTGTCACTGCTGTAACTGATGAAATATGAAGACTTCTGGAAAGAGATTTTGCAATGGTAATATTTTTTCTTAAAGCCATGACTTAACGGTATGTTAAGTGTTATCTAAAAATGCATCAGTGAGCCTGAAGAAGATTAATGAAGTATTGAGATGTTGCAATACCAGAAAGTTCCATTCTGGTTGGTAAATACATTAATAGGAAACTGAATAGTACTGTATATGTATTTTACTCTCTCTTAGTGTAAGATGAAGAAAAATATAAAAATTAATCTTTTAATTGATCACACTGTTAGTTGTTTGCTCTTTAGTTAATTGCCAGTGCAATGTGAAGCTGTCTCGTTCAGCTGACTCTTACCCACTCATTATTAGGCTGCTTTTAAAGATAGAAATTTAGTTTCCCTGCTGAGAACAGCAGCAAGATTTTGGTGATCCCCATCCTGAGATGAACATAAAAAATGGATTTCACAGGGTTTTGTCTCCTGTACAAAGGAGTGCTGTTTTGTGGCAGCTTTTTGTTGTGGGTCCAGTGGTGTATAATTTAAAGCCATCTCTGGCAACGTGTTCTGATCAGCATTTTGGAAGGTTCATCTGGTGGCTCCCTGTGCTTGAGCCCAAGAGGAGTTGTAATGACACAAACATGGGTGGCTCTGTGCCATTTTTTGGCCACATGGTAGTTAAGTTCCATAGCCATTACAAATTCCTGATAAGAATGAGGCAAATGCTTTTGATCTTGAAAAACATTTCATGTGTTTCATATGTATATTTTGCTTCAGGAAAGAAACCTTCCTTTTGTGGCTTATAATGTACAGATGTCTGTGGGTTAAAAGCTGCGTTTAAATGCTTTGAGTTGCACTTTGGGCTTGTCATTGTGAAAGCTGTCAAACATCAATTTTACACTAATTAAATACTTGCAAATGTTCTTTTGTTATAGAGCAATCCTATCCAAACTTAAGTTTAGATTTCTGCATTTAGTTCATTAATTTTCCAACAGCTGTAAAAGGAAAAAAAAAGAATTTATCTGATCAAAAGATCTAAAATTGTGATCAAACTGACATAGTTGTTGTAAAAGCTCTGGTTCATTCACTAGGAAATCAGTCTTTTTGGCCTCAGCTTTTAAATATTGGGGTTTGTTTTGTTAACAGTGTCCTGAATCATCTTTGTTTGTGGCTATTTTTGTATACCGTGGAAAAGTCACTTCTTTCAACAAATTACATGATAAATTAGGAGCAAGTTTCTTAAGAAACTCTCTGGAGCATGTTTTCCAGACAGCTATTCAGTCATGCAGTTGTTTTCTTAATCTGTTTGTAGAAGTCTGGCAGCAGAATTCTTGTGATTACTTAATATTTTATAGTCTGCTTGTATCTAAAATTGGATTTTAATCCAGTATTGAAAGTTTAGTTCTCTTTCTGTGGTCTTTCTCCACTATTAGCTCAGCAGTTTCCAGATGTTACTTTCTAACTGTTCTAATGTATTTTTGAGAATGCAAGGATAAATTAGTTTAGAAAAGACCAAAGTTATGGATGGGGATAATAAAATAGAATTTAGTGTTACTTGAAAAGATTTAGTAAATATGTATGCTTAAATGCAAATCTTGGTAATGCCTGCTTTGTTTCTAGGGAGTATAAATTGTAAATGCTCAGAGTAGGATGATAGAGATTTTTTGGACTGAAGAGCAGGCCATGAAAAAGTGTATAGTCTATTATATAGTCAATATAATATTGAGTATTGTTAAAAACTTAACCCATTTAATTGCCAATCACTAACCAGAGCAGAATTCCTGGCTGTCCCTGATCCTGGACAAGGCCACATGAGTCACACTGGCTAGGAGTGCACGTGCTGGCATAGGTGATGCTGGTAGTTCTGGAAAACTAGTCTGTCAGGTCAGGAAAATTGAATTTAGAACAGATAAGTGCATTCTAGGAGTAATAAAACCTGTTTTTAAAACAGGCATTTGAATCTTAGTCCATTTTTGATACAGTTCAGATTTCTGTAGTTCTGTGTGCCAAGAAAATGGAGTTCTTCCACTTCATCTTAGGCAGGACTGAGTGCAGGGAGGAGAATGGCAGGAAGAGCCTTGTTGAGCAACAGTGGATTTAGGTAGCACTTGGAAGGGGCAGTTCTGCAGTAAGGATATTTTTCAGAAATATTTTATGATCTTTTCTAGTATGCTTTCAAAACATAACTTGAGAAGCTCTATTACTTACAAACCAGGAGCTCAAAAATACATTTAATGTTAGTGTGAAAGCTGAGGACCATGTTTGGTTGCAAAACTCCACGAATCTTAAAAGTACAGTTTATTTAAATTGTCTTGTACCAAAGATGTGCGTTGTTCTTCCCAGCTGAAAGAAACAAGTATTCTATGATGCATAAAACCAGAATATCAATAAAGAATTGTTTATGGCTTCCTGTTTTTTTTTACGTTGTCCCACTTAAAAAAAAAAGTAATTTTGGCTAAGGGTTGTTTTATTGTTTTATAACAATGCTTGTGTATCACTTGGTGGCTAAGGACCTTGAAGCTGTGAGGCCACTCTCATTTACTGTGAGGCTCTGCTTGGATGGAGAAGAATGGTTTCTAAACTGAGGATGGAAAAAAGATTTATTTCCTAAGATTGTGGTGCAGCAAGTAGGGAGAGATAAATGACAGCATGTACCCTTGTTTTGGAAGTGGTGCTGTGTGATTGTTTAACTTCTATATCTGACATTACTTAGAGCAGTGTACGGTGGCAGGGCTGTAGAAATGTGGCTGGAGGAAACTGCTTTGGTACTGGTTCTGCACACCTCTGCAAAAACCCCAGCAGGGATCTGAGTGAGGTCTCTGTTCAGTGCAGACATAGAGGTATGTAAAATCCCTTTGCTGGGAATTTTAATTTTCAGATTTAGCTTCCAGGTGGTCGCAGTGAGTTTTGGAGTGGGGCTGGTGGGATTGCACAGCAATGACATCCCATGGACCTCAGCACATGTCAGTGCAGTTATGTCTGAGTGAATATGTTTTGTGTAATTAGTATGGGATTTAGAAAAAAAGGTGTTTGGGGTTGTATACTTACTTTATATGGTTTGCATTTCTTTGAGGTTCTGAAGAAGAAAATGTTCTCTCTCAGTTCTGGACAGTGAAATGGAGTCTGAGAATCATGTTTGACCTTGCTCCACACAACCCTTTAACCTTTAGATGAATTACTTTGGTGAAGACGTTCTTTGACCTTTTTTTTTTTCCTAGCTGCTTCTACTCAGCGCAGTGGGGCAGGGAGAGAGGACACTGACATTTGTCCATTATTAGTACCATGGAAAAATGAAATACTCTATACTATCTGCCTTGTTGGTGTGCAAGAGCCAGCACGTGGTGAGGCTCATCTGTGTTACTGTGAATGGGAGTTTTTATATCCTGCTGATGTGAGTGTGCAAAGTGTCAGGATAACTGTGCAGCAACTGTGCAGTTCAGCCAGGATCAGTCTGTGCTCATCAGTCCGTGCTGACGGGCCAAATCTACAGAAATATCTGCTCAGGCTCCTTTAAGACTAGGAAAAATCTATTAATCTTGGTTTAGTAAAAATTACTCTGCCATTTAGTAAGCCATATCCAAGGCTTGTGTAAGATGCATCTCTGCAGATCGGTGTTTTCATGCAAATGATCTGACGTCAGGACACTCATTCCTTTGTGTGCATTGCAGTAAATGAGCCGTGAGGAGATGGGGACTGTCAGATGTAACCTGTAACCATGGTGGTGAAATGCAAGTTTCAAGCAAACAGAGTCAGAGGGAAATAAAAGGAAATTAAATGGAAGGAGTACGATTCTGACACAGTTTTTCCTAACCTGTTCTGCCAGGAGGCTTCCAGACCTTGTGCAGTTTTGCACAGATATAATGTGTTTCCACTGAACCCTTGAAAGAATCTTTTTAAATAGGTCAAATACAGTTTCCTTGCTTTAAAGTTACATCTCTCTCAACAATCTGTGAAACTGAAAGCAATCTTGACAACAAATCAGATGAGCTCCTGCAGATGTGCAGTTGTGAGGATATGTTTGTGCATGTGGTTCTGTTGTTTGTCAGTAATTAGTGTGCTGTTTTCACATGTTTTTGGGGAAGGGAATAAATCCAGAAAATTTTGAATCATTTACTTTTAAACAATAAGAGAGGCTATTACCTGAACAACTACAGATATAATTTTTCTTTCCTTTGTTCCAAGCTCACATTTGCAGTTATTACAGTTATTTTCTGTGTAACACTCATCATGAAGCATGTGGGATTTTTCCCTTCTTTTTCTCTTCTTACTCTAATTATTTTGTTTAATAGATGCCTGAGGTCCATCTTTAAGACAAACTAATTTTTGCTTCTGTGTGCCTATGCAAGTCATGTGGAGCAGCTTTGGTAGCTGTGATTGGATTCTGCCACTTAAGGAACTAGAACATTACCTTCATCAAGGTTACTTTGTGTTAGTTTCATATTTACCCTCAGATATAAATATGGGTTGATCTTCATTTGTATATCAGCAGGTTTTGCTTTATTTGGGCAAAAGTATGTTGATAATCTAGATCAAGTGGCTTTGTGAATTAAGAACTTCACCTAATGTATGTTTGTTAATGCAACTATGATTTAGCAAAATGAAAACTTCGCTACATTTACATTACTGTTACATTTCTGATGGGAACCCTATGTTGGACCCAGTCTTATATCTCAACTTACATAGTTTTGTTGCTAATCAGGATAGAAAACAAAACCACATCTGTGACGTGATCAAGGATGAGTAAAAGGAAGAGTCATCCTTCTCATTAGAAATGTGCCATGCCTTTGTCACTGGCAGTAACTTCCCATTGGCATGCGTGGAAAGTGCCTTTTTACTGCACAGTTTTGTCTGATTTTGTAGCTGTGTTAAGGTCCTTTCTGCCCTGAGCTCAAGCCAAATTTTTGTTTCAATTCTGAGCATTGAAAATCACCTTGTGTGGGACTGGAGAATGGCAGGGATGCTGCATCCGGGAGCTGGGCTGCCCTTGGGAAATGCGGTTCCAAGGCAGGTTTTGGTGTCCATAGCAACCTGTGGGAGAGGGAGGAGAGCCTAGACCCGGGCTGGACACACAGGGAAATGGGAATTGGGAATTCCTAAGTGATACAAGTATTGAAGGTTGAAGAAAGTCAGACCTGCGATGAGAGGGGACAATGAACTGTCATAAAAGGGAAATAGCTTGAGGCTTTTATGCTGAATGGAGCATGAGCATTGTAAAAGACCTGAAATGACACCCTAAAGCTGTAATGAGATGTTGGTGAAAATTGCTGTTTCCCATTTCACTTGGTGTGACAGTGCACAGAGCAGATAACAGTGCTTCCCTGCTGCTGTGCCTTCCGTTAGCTCATACAAAACATTTGTGCATCTCTTGTTTTGTTTAGTATCTATATTGCATAATCTCATATCTATTTATCTTCCTCGCTCCCTCTTCTCTGAAGTTCCTTATTTTATTCACCACGTAGACTTGATTTTGAGTGTGTGTTGCAGAAGTTCCTGATTAAAAACCATTTCATATGTGGTTTATATTTTTATTATTGTATTCCTATTGACCATCCTAGTGATATCTGCTAGTAGCCAGTGATGATGTGCTGCACCAATGGATCTTTGGCCTCGTGTGGTGGCCATTTCTGTGTACTAGTGATGATAAGGGGGCACTTCTAAAAGCAGATAAGGGACTCTGGTAATTCTGTATTCAAACAGCTGTTTCAATAATGCATGATAGGTTTAAAAAATGAAGCCACACATGAAGGAGAAAACAAATTTTAAGAGCTGGTTAGAGATCCTTTGATTAGGTATGTTCAAGGGATGCAACCAGATTTTTCCAGAACTAAATTTAATGTGTGATCATAGCATGAGCTGAGAATTTTTTTTTTAAAAGCGGGATAAATCGATGCCAACTGTTGTTTCCCTGGAAGATATTCCCTGTGTGCTGCTGGTTGTGTAGAGGCTGGTTCATCTGGTCTTCACTGGCTGTTAATCACCTTCTTAGCAGCACCTTGGAAGAAATCCTTTTTCATTAAGAAAACAAAAGCAGTGCAGTGTTGATGGATGTTTTCAAATATTTTCCTTTATAGACAGTGTTTAGTGCATATTCTTTAGACCAGTGGACATCAGACTGTGTGTTGATTTGATTTTAAATTTTATGAAACAGTATTTCTAAATACTTTTGGGCATTTTGTGATTTTTTTTTTAAAGCAGTCCTTTGTTGCTGTCAGGTAAATAGAAAATGACATCCCTTCATTTTGTGATGTTCCTCCACCTCTGTTTTTTTTCTCCCAAGAACATCATGTCTGTTTCCTGGGTGTAAATTGAATGTATTGTGAAGTGCAGCCTGTGACTAATCGCCTCTTGCTGTCTGTGCTCATTAACTGTCTGATGGTGATGTGGTTGCACCACTTTCTACACATGGCCTCAAGGACATGCCGTGGTGACACCCAGATTAAAATATGCAAGGCTTGACTTCAGAAGATATTTTGGGTTGGGAAGTTAGAGAGGTTATCAGCTGATACTGGGGCTGGTTTTTACCCTTTGAACAAGTATTGGGTGGTAATAAGCTCAATAAGGTGTACCTATTTTCATAATTATACATCCTAGTATACCCTTTATGTTCTAGAGGCCATTTAATTTAAATTGTTCCCCACTTTTCTTCAAGGAATGTTATCCTACAGTTCAAGCAGTATGTCTGAAATATGGCTTAGCAATTTTTTTTTACTGAAAATACATTTGCAGTTTGTTAAATATCAGATAGCTCAATGCAGGTTTAAATATGGTGTCACCCTGGCTTTTTAGGTTTCCTGCACATTTATCTTGGTGAGCAATTAACAATGAAACAGGTACTGGGCTGCAAGTGGTATTGGCAGGTGTGGCATTTGCAGGAGAGAGAAGAACTTGTCAGGTCTCAGGTATTCCTTGGTGTCTTGGTAACCATGAAATAGTTTTCTTGCAAAACTGTTTTCTCTGGTCTCTTTTTAAGAAGAGATTCCCTCTTTCCTTCTCCCTCTTGTTTCCCAATGGAACCTCAAGAATTGGCTCACAAAAGGAGATGTAATTTGGCTCAGCAACAGAAACTTGATATTCTCATGGCTTTGTTTTGTTATTTTTGTGATAATTTTGCAAGAGGAAACATGCAACACAAAATGTTTCTTTAAAAGGTTTCCTAAAATATTGAATGGAATTTACCAAAACTTGTAAATGTGTGAAACCTCAGATAACTAAAGGCCTAAAACTTAGAGTAATGAGCACCACCCCTTTGACAATTGTTTTTTTAAGGCATTAATTTGGAAGTGTGTGAAGTTATTGGTCATTGTAAGTCTGTGGTTTGTAGGTAGAATGCAGCAAACCAGCTGGAGTTTAATTGGAAGAGAGTGTGTAGTATAATACTTTACTAATGAAAACACTTGATTTCTCACTGAAATTTCATGATGCACATGTTTTTTGGCTCTATGGGTTTTTAATGATACTTCCTTTTTAGTAATTTGTACATTAATATTTTCAATTTCTTTTAGGTGCTTATAAGAAGAAGTAGGAACCGTTTCTCAAGCTGAAGACAAAGTAAAAGAAAACTGTATCATGTGTTAGAACACTGAAGAGAGACATTTCTTGGATTAGTTTATTTCTGGATTGCTAAGCAAAAGAAAGAAGAGGCAAAATGGGGAGGAAGAAAATACAGATCACAAGAATAATGGATGAACGGAATAGGCAGGTGAGAAATAAGAAGTCTGCATGAGCAGGTCCATCAGTAATTGTAAAAATTAATGGAAAGTTTGAATACATTCATCCTAATTCACTGTTCTAAAGCTGAGCTTTGTCTTCATGTATCCACAGGTGCCCATGCCAGAATATGAATAACAAATCTCAATGATTTTATGACTATTCGAGGAAAAAAAATTATTTATAAGTAATAACTCTTAGTACTTAAAATTTAAAATTGCTGTTAAATGGTACCCTACAGTAGAGTGGAGGGGTGTTTTTAAACAGACACAACTTGATCTGATAACTACTAGGAACACTTACTGCTGGAGACAGAGAAAGGGTGAGAAATTCAGGAAGGATCTAGTAAAAGTATTTTCTGTAGCACTTTGACAGAGGAGTTTGAGGTAGCTGTGGGTAGTATCTACAGTGCTTTGGATACAGTAACAAATTCTGTTAACATTCTATTTAAAAGATTTATATTGATTTCTATTTCTTGTAAGAGCTATTTGCCACAACAGTCTTTAAAAATTGTCAGTCAGAAGGGAAGAGAGCTCAAAATTAATGTTTTGGGGAGAGCTGCTCACTGGGCTCTTGTGCCCTAACAGAGAGGTGCCCTGTAAACCTGAAAAATACCAGAAGTTGATAACTCTTGCAGTAATGTTTCCTCTTAATTTCTAAATTGCTACATGAGATACTAAATAAAATTTTAATTGGATACTGAAATATATAGTGGGATAACTGGAAGCTATCATTTTGAAGGTAAATCATTACAGGAATGACTTAAGGCCTTTAAGAACAGTGCTGGTGGCTGAGGCCAGAGGTGCTGCTGGGCCAACAACTTTTGTCCAGTGATGGTCATGAGCAAATACGTGTGGGCTGGAGATGCACATGTTACACGACCCTGTAATCCTCTTCCAGCTTTTAACTATTCTTAGCTCAGGGATTTCCTGAGCTGGATGTGGTTTCCGTATATTTAGTAACCATTAATGGATTTTTTTGTTTGTTTTCCCCACCCCCCACCAGTGAAATTGTTCAGTTATCCTTTGAGCCCTTGTAACGTTGCAGCATTTACATCTTCTGTCTAGAATTTCCTATAGGTCTGTTGCCTGTTGTTTCAAGAAACACCATTTTAATTACCCTTTGTTATGTTTCTGCCAATTATTTAGCTCTTCTATGGAAGAGGCGACAGTGACTCCCTATCTAGAGTCTGTCCACATTTGCTTATTTTCTCTTAAAATTAGTTTTTTCAGGCTATGGCTGCTTTGTTTGCTTAGTTGTTTTAATACAGGATTTGTTCCACACCTCTTGCTCCTTTTCCCTCAACCTTCTGGAGTATTGCTCCATTACTGAAGTTGACCAAGGGACCCAGAATTCAGGATGCAGGCAAAATATGGACTTACTGGTGCACTGCTGTTTTGTTCTGTTCTCTTCCTGCTGTTTGATTTCCTTTTTCAGCTTCTGAGCAGCAGCTTGACGTCGGGGTAGTGTCAGAATTCCATGGGACTCTCCTGCTGCTGACACATCAGCTCAGAGCCCATTGTTTTGTTGGTGAAATCAGGATTGTTTTTCTCCCTGTATCGCTTTAAAGCAATGTAAACTCTGAGAAGTCTATATATAGCAAGAAAAGTATTATTGGAGTTTGGGAGAAAGCCAAGTATTGTGTTTGAACAGCTTTAATCACCCAGTGACTTTATGTTTGATGTAGATAAATGTCTTAAGTACACGTAGTAAAAGTAGATGAATTAATGACTTCAGTTCTTTTCAGATCTTGCTCTACAACTTAAAGCACATGGAAGAGGTGGCAATTGATCCTCTTATTCCTTTTTTTAATGAATCTGAATTAAGTTGGGCAACCTTGGTTTTGTTCTGCTTGAGAAACAAATAGCATTACACTTCTGCCCTCACTTTGGTGAGGTTTTTTTTTTTTCAGGAGGAATTGTTTTTTTCTTTTGAATCCCCATCCCATTGTTCAGAATGAAACAATGGAAAGGAAGAGAATCAGTGCATTTGTATAAAATTTTGGACCACTTACACCATTGCAGTGACTGAAGCAAAATAGGGAGATTACATTCTAGTTTGGTTTCTGGCAGGTTCTTGGCCAGCACCATTTTGGGCTGTGTTGTCATGAGGAAGAGGATTTAGCCTCTAACTTAAAAGTAGAATTAGGCTTGTCTTACCCTTTTTCTGTGGAAACTCAGATGAAAACACACTGCATATTGTTTTTAAAGGTTTTAGAGCGATTAAGTAGTTTTTGTTAGTGAAATCTTACTTTTTGTATGTAAAGGTATCAACGGCCTTTATCCTCGCTGGTGTCCTGTGGTTTTGGTAGCCAGGATGTAGAATTTTAACATATTAGAATGCCCTGATGCACTGGGCATTTATGAAGTATTTACTTGGAGGGTTTTTTTTTTTTCATTGACCCAGATAAGGAGGGCATTCAGGGTTTGTTTGGAAGAGAAAGTGTGGTTCACTTGTGTCCTGTCAGGTTTTGTGTAGCAGGTCACCCATGGTCATACCTGTGATGTCCTGGTTGGATGTTTAGTTTGAGGTTTAGATTTTTTTTTCTTCCAAAATATAAGCAGAATGGGACAGAGCTTTGCCTGCAAAGCAAGTTCACATAACTTGTGTGGGAAGGAAAACTACTGTTTTGTTAGAAGCATCTTATTTCTGATGGGATTGTGTGTGAGCTCAAAACAGAATATATAGACCATTCCTCGGGGGGATTATGATTGTCATGAGACTGTCATTGTATTATTAATTAAGCAGCTTTATCTGCTTGAATGAGCTGTAGGACATTTATCTTCATTAAGCTGAAGAGACTCCAGTGCAGTAAATTAGATATCAAAGGAGCTCAATCTTGCTGCCTTTGCTGTCTCCTCCTCACACTTTTTTTTTTGCTAAGCAATATTAAAATAGTGCTGGGGAAATAATTTACCTGCAATAAAGAGACGTACTTTTTGGGCTTAATGTGGTCCTAAATGGAAGGGAAAAAAAGGAGAAATTTGGAGAGCTAAGCCTGCTTTTGAGTTCTGAAATGAAAATTGAGTTTAAAATAATTTGTGTGCATTGAAGAAGGCTGGCAGTACTGTGGTGGAGGGGTTTGTGCTAAGCACTGTCCAAGCACCAGGTGAGAAGCTGCAGCCAGCTGAGACTCTCACAAGTGAGGCAGCCTTACAAGAGGTGAGAAACATAAAATTCCAGTAAAGAAATGAGGAGCTCTTGTCCAGGATCCTGCTGGTCCTCAGTGGCAGTAAACCTTCATTCAAACCTCCATTCTTTTGTCTGAGGACTTCTCAGGTGACACAGCACACACACATCTTGTTTATGAGGCCTTTTTCCTGACAAACACTGAACTGTAATACCACCCCATACTGCTCATACTCAGGTAATAACCTTTGTGTGTGTCAGAAGAACAACACTGTATCTGTGTATCCTCTGAGACTATTAATGTGGTGGGAAGACTAGGATATATTTTGTATTATTAATGGTATTAAGAAAGGAATATGTGTGAGATAATGAGGAGAAAAAGCCCTCAGAAGTTTCCCATCCATTTTCTCAAAAACTTGATGTACAACTTGGTAATTAAACTACAGAAACCAAGAAAACAGGTTTGATTGTTTCTTGTGTCTTACTTCATTCCTCTCTTGCAAAAGCTCATTTACTATTGTCTGTTGGACATGGGGTGTGTGGATCACTCACCTGTCACAGAGGCTCAGGCTTGGAATTGTAATGCACTTTTATATCCTGAGCTGCTGTCCTGTGAAAGGAATATTTTTTTAAACTTTTGAAATCATAACTGGTGGTAACTTCCATAACTGTTTGCCCCTTCCCTGCTGGGCAAAAGCTCCTGTGTGATGGTCTGTAATGGATTTGTTTCCCCACAGCAGTTCTGACTGGACAGAACTGCTGTGTCCTGATGTTTACAAGTCAAAATATAAGTGAATCTGATTAGAAGTCTTAATAGCAACAAAATAGCAGTTTTTCTTTGCTTTGCATTATTAGAAATCTTAGTGCTTAGTAACAGTGTAATACCATTGATTGTTCTGTTTTCTTTGATTTTATTATAATTAAGGTTGTAAGTACCACAGAAGAAAATATTGTGATACCTGGAAAGTCAGTCTGTTGAACAGAGGAAATAAGGCTAAATTACCCTATTCCAGCTAAAACTCTAACTAAAATTTAGCTCTGCTTGGTAGTTATTTATCAGTGGAAGAGTTGGGGGGGTGTGTAATTGTTTAACTTAGTCTAATAGAGAACACCGGGCTCTAAAATTGGCACCAGATATTATAGGCAGTTCTTGTGTTAAGCTGCATGTGACAGCAGGAGTAAATGGTGAAGGCTCAGTTGGTGTATTCTTGATTATTTTCCTTCAAACCTGAGTCACATGTTTAAAAAAAATAAATCAATCATTATTCTTTCTTCTCTAGGTCACCTTTACAAAGAGGAAGTTTGGATTAATGAAGAAGGCCTATGAGCTGAGTGTGCTCTGTGACTGTGAAATAGCACTCATCATTTTTAACAGCTCTAACAAACTCTTTCAGTATGCCAGCACTGACATGGACAAAGTTCTACTAAAATACACAGAATACAACGAGCCCCACGAAAGCAGAACCAACTCAGATATCGTTGAGGTAACAATTTGAAAAGACACGCCAGTCTTCTTATCTCCTTCATAATTAAAATATAAAACAATGTAGACTATGTTAAGATATTTTAACCTAATGTTTTAAAGTTATTTAGTATTGTGTTATAAAATGTAAACTACTGCTTTTAGTCTGGTTTTTCCAAGGCAATAACTTGTCTTTACAGCCATGTTGTTTTCCCATCTGCCCTCCACCCCCTGCCAGTTTCTGGGAAACATGTTTGATTTCAATCACATTTGGCAATGGAAATCGAGGTGTGAAAAATGGTTGTTTTTCTGGGGAAGGAGGGGGAGAAATGTTCAAGGTTTTAATGGGGAGAAAAAATTGACTGAGTGGGAGAGGAAGGTCAGAAGAGTGTCCTCAGCCTGACAGACAATTAAAGTTGGCCCTTTTTCTCCTCTGAGGTAGTAGCCACTTTACCTGTCATATCTTGAATATGGGTTAAATCAGCCACCACCTNAAAAAAAAAAAAGCCAAAAAAAGAGGATCTGTGGAATAAATGAACTTAATTGAATTTGTTGTCCAGTGACTGTCAATTAAAATAGCAGCAGAATGACTGCAGTAATAGAATAACAGGAATATATTTACTCCAAGGTATTGGTTTCATCTACTTTTATAATGCTTGAGCTTTAAATAGAAACTCTTTTCAGTACATAATTTCTAAATTAGGTGCAGTAGAATTCAAGGATTTTCTTGGCAATTGGAGCCTTGATGTACTGTAACTGCATTTCAGAGCATGTCTCCAGTAGTCCTGTAAATAGACCAAAACAGGTGGCTGACTTAAGGGTTTAATTTAAATTCTGAAGTTGTCTTTGAACAAATGCTTTGCTTTTTAGGAATGATTTCAGAATAATGATTAGCCTTGAATAGCTGAAGAGCCTATTGCCAAGGGGATGGGAGTACAGGGATGGTAGCAGCTGATCTTGTACATGAGTGTGCAAGCAAAAAATCAGATTGACAAAACGGAGATACAGACAAATGCTTTGTATTTCTTTGAGAGAATTCTTTTCTAATTTGTCAGCTGTCTTTTATGATCAGAAAAAAACCCTCCCCAAATTCTGTCTTCAGCATTGAGTTCTAAAGAGAGGGATAATGCAAGCCATGAGTAGTTGAAGGCTTAGTCACTGGATTAGCATAAATAAGGGAGAGCCACTGGAGAGGAGGGGAAAACCTAATTCCTGCAGAATGAGCTTTGGATTGTGACAGACATGGATTTGAGACAGGGATGTAAGTTCAGCTGGGTTTTGTTCTGCATGCAGGGCCTCTTTGTGTTGTGGCTCATGGTAATGGTGCTTCTTCACATCACAAGGACTAAGGACTAAGGCCACAATAATTCTGTGCAAGGCTGCTTTTTTGGGTTCTTGTGGGTTTTTTACCAGGGTCAAGAGCTTGACCCCTGAGAAGTACATTAAAAGTGTACTTAGCACCCAAGGGCAGATGTGCTGTGGGGGAATATGCAAGGACTCATCTGCAGATTCTTCCTAATTTTCTTCTCTGGGTTTAATGTTTAATGCTAGTGTGGAATTTGGGACTTTATTCCCATTTTTCAAATATAGTGTAATTTAGGAATGCATCCTTCTGTCTCTTCAGATTAGTCCTGTGTGCTCTTTAGCCTGGTTGTGAAATATTTTTGGATTTTTTCTTTCTGGATTGATGGATGCTTGGAGTGGGATAGATATTTAGTGACATCACCAGCATTTTGGAAATTTGCTAAAAGAACAATGTAAAATGACTTCTCTTTATTGTAATGACATTGAAATTCTATTTGAGCAAATGAAAATTACTGCAGAAAAGCACCTAAAATCTGTCAAATTCATACTAAACTGAATTATAATAAGTAATTCCATTTTATGGATTTATAGCTGCTGTATAGATCTTAGTTTAGTAATTCACTTACCTCCTTGAATGTGACAAATGGCATTTATTGTGCCATAGGCTCAGTGTGGAACCATTGTGGACCCACTGTGGTCCTGATGGGCATGACAGGAGGGTGGCTTTTCCTGGGCTGGAAGGAAAGGTAATACCACAGAAGCTGGGTAAGGGAAGAAACAAATCTGCTGCTGTTTATTTCCAATATTGGGTAGATGGCAATGTTGTAAATGATTAAGTGAAATCGATGAGACATCTTCCCCTTGTAGTTGTCTCCTGCTCAGTTTTGGCATAGGAATTGCTTTCATATGCCCAGAGCTTGGTGTCTTCTGTTGCTTCTGGAATGTTTGTGAAAACATAGTGGGAGGAAGAACACTGGCATCTTAAATGAATATTAGAAATTTTTTTTGATGCATGCACTCATGTCTTTCGCTGAACATGCTATTGTAGATGGTAATGATCTGTTGCTGTCCTATACCTGTTCTGTTATGTATGAGGTTACTGCAGTGTAAGGTAGTGCTCTTGCACAGCATAGGTGGACCATATAGAGGTGTTGAAAAGAGTGAAATTTTTATTCAGTGTGTGCTTTGAATTCATTAAATACTGGGATCATGTATTTGGTGTTACAATGGCACAGTTGTAGATTGTTACACTGAAGTGCTGTCTATGATTTGAAGGGCTTGCTGTAGGTGTTAAAGCATTTGATGCTTTAATGTTCATGGACTTTTTTTTCTGTACCAGATTATTCTTGACAAGTAATTATTTTTCCTGAAGAAAGAAGTATTTCTGCAGAGTAAAATGGGAAGAATTTCAGGTTTTATCAGGATTCTGTATCCATATGGTCAACAAAATGTTGTAATGTGTAAAAGACAATGTGAGACCTTGAGCATTCATTGTTTTTAAATCCAAAGGAAAAGAGGGAGATGAACAGGCAGTTGTATATTTTCTTTAGTGCAGGATGTTAAGATTATGGCAGGTTATTTACAATAAGATATCACTTCCATTTTGGGTCCTTGTGCCCCTCAAGAAGGCCCAGAGAGCAGCAATTGCACAGTTGTTCCCTCTCTCCCAGCCTCTCTTCTCCTGGGAGTCAAGGGCTGAACATGGCTCTTCCTGCCTGTTCAGCTCAGCTTTTTATCTTTTTCCCATGTTTTAATTTTCCTTGACTGATGCAGTAAACCAGGGTTTGTTTCACCTACACTTGGCCATGGTGAGTTTTGCTTGTTCCTTATCTCACCTCATCAGGCTGAGGTGATTTGATTTTTAGGAGCCTGTGTAAAATGTGACCTACTTTCCCAGTTGGCATCTGTGCCCAGGAGAATTCCGGGTGGGTGTCAGTTAATGAGCCTTCCTGTGCTGTAGTTTAATGCTGTTTTCAGTGGAGTGCAATGTGCTGAATAAGGCTTAGGTTATACCCCAGATATTGACAGCTGTCCTTGAAATAGGTAATGATCTGCAATAAAAATTGTAACTACACAGCACAAAAAAAAATCTCTCTTAAACTATGGCATGTAATTATTGCAATCATACTCATTCTTGTGGAAGTTCTGCTCTGGTGTAAATTCCAGCAAGTGATTTGGATGCTTGTATTAAATATCTTACCCTGGGAATTGGTGACTGTAATGGGGAGTAACATTTGTGATGGCTTGGTGTGAGAGTCATGGTTCAGACAAAGCAGGTAAATGACCCTGCTGCTGCTTTCAGCTGGGTCAACAAGCCAGTTGAATCTTCTGCTGTAATCAGCTGTTTTCTTGCATTAAAATACACTTCATCTCTGCCTTTTCATAAAATTTTAATAGAGCTGTTAGAGGAGCAGTGCACATTCTGTAGTCAGGATCAGAGATGGGATTGTTGGCTCCTGGCTCCGAGTGAGCACGGAGAGCTCAGCTGCATGTGGAGAGCCTGCAGCAGGAAGAAGCAGATGCATCTCCCCAGCCAGATGGAGCATATGCCAAGAGACAAGTGTAACAGTGTAGGGAGCATAAACAGAAAAGTTGGTGTTGAAACACTGTGTTTATAAACCAAAAGCTCTCTGGTTTTGTTTTTCATCCAGCTTTCTCCACCTCCCAGCATTGCTTCTTTTCCAGGCTGGGAATAACCAATGTGTATTTTGAACTGTTGTTGGTGTGTAGTAGTTTGTTTTGGTAGCACTTGAATTGGTTCATTGCTTCTTTTTTTTTTTTTTAATTTGGGTTGACTTCATATGAAAATGAAGATCTGGGAATTGTATCTAAATATATACTTGGATGCACACATACAAAATTAGATGAGAATGACCTTCAGTTAATTGATCTTATTTCCTTCCTTGGTGGATACCTGGTGTATCCGATCTAGATAAGGATTTGCAAAGCAATTTGGGCTTCCGTATTTTGCTATTCAAAGCTCAAAAGTAAGGTGGTGGAAATTGGGTCAAATTCTTAAAAAACAGTTATTTACTTGAAATGTTTTAGAACACAAGCCACACCATGAGTTTTTATATTTATTTTTAAGAAGAAAATGCCCTGCAACCGAGAAAATGAAAACTGATGCTGAATGTAGGTGACTAAAATCTCCGAATTTATGTGAAATACCAGCACAGCTTTACAGGAGTGTGAGGCAGCACTAGGAATGGTTAAACACACACTGGAGGTTGGAGGGAGGCTGACACTGTGATGTGCTAACATTGTTTTGCATTCCTGGGTATTTGATAGATGGAGAACTGCCAGAAGTGAGGAAGATATGGGGGAACAAAGAAAGAAAAAAAGAAAAAAGCTTTGGGCTGATAGAAGAGCATGTAATGGTTGCAGTATTCTGTATTTCTGTAGTTCAAACCACTTGATTTGGTCTCCAAACACTGTGGGAATAAGTGGTGCACATTTAAAAGAAGGAAGAATCTTAAAAATTATTTCAGTGAAGGAAGGAAAAGCCTTGGTAATCTGCCCGTGATGCTGAGAAAATGTAGGCATTATTTGGCTTGATTTGCTAAATGATTATGTAAATGTAATTATACTGCATATAACATTTCAAATAATTTGAGATGGCATACAAATACCTTTGAGGCATTTTAAGGAGGTGATTGAGGAGGATTTATGTATGGTTAAGGACTAAAATTTTCTTTTAGCTTACCTTAAAAAGAGGGAAAGTGCTTGAAAACTGAAGTGGTCTGGAATGAGTCATCAAAAGCTTTTATATATATGTATGTGTGTGTATATATATGTGTATATGAATATTTTTTGTGTCTGTGTATAGTGGTTTGAATCTTTTTTTTTCCTAGTAGAAGTATTTGCTATAAACTTGACTTACAAACAGGTTATAGCTGGGGGTTTTAGTTCCCACTCATGGTTTAGGAAGAAACAACTACCTTGAAAAATTTAAAATGTGGTCAAGGCAGCAAATATTTATTTTCAATATTGTGGCAGAAGACAGCTGTGTATTTTGTGCTGAACAGAACAGTTGCCACACATGATGATATTTTTGTCTCTTATTTCTCTCTCCTCCTCTTTTTAGTTTTGGAGATTAAATTCAGCACTTAATTCCCACAGTAATTTTTTTGAGCTGTTTACTGTTATCATTAATGTTTCCGTATCTCGCACTTGCTAATACTGTTTTACTCAATATTATTTTAATTCTTTGGCTGTGCTGAAATTGCTTTGGACATACAGATGACTAATGTCCCTGTTTATTTATTTATTTCAAAATGTCAGATTATTGGTGACTTTAAGCAAGCTGACAGTACTGGCAAAAGGTTTTTGTTCCGAGCTAATGCTGTTTTGCATTCCTTCATTGGTGATATATAAGGAATTTTCAGAAGAGCGACTTACTTTTTGGTGATTTTTTTTTTTTTTGAAGCAGCTTTGGTTTGCCTGCAAATAATCTAAAGCTGTACTTCCCTTTTCTCTAAAGCAGTGAATAAATTTAGTGTTTTAGGGTTAGAATATGTTATTTCTTCTACCTCCTTAAAACAGTGCCGGTGCTTTAAATTTACCATGCTCTGCTGGTATTCTGAATTTTGATGAATTCCAGATTTAGTCACTACTTAAAGCATATAGATATCTGAAGTTTGTCTAGAATGCATCTTTTTATAGCAGTTTCTGAAGTCTTGCTAATAATGACTGTACTTGAGTGCTGTATTGCCAGCAGTGATGTTATGGAGCTGCAGCTCAGGGTGCTCTGTGTCCTACGCCAGCCCTGTCACAGTTACACCAGTGACATGACTTTAAAGCTGTGAACTGAAATTCGCTGTGATGTTCTCATTTTTAATGAACTACCAGAAAAAGCTGAGTGATGAGTGGCAGCTGACTTGGCTGTGCATCATTACAATCTCAGATTGGATCGGGTGCTCCTCTGGAGGCTGTGCTGCTGGGAGGGCCAGAATCCTAAATCCGTGTCAAATACGGGTACAGAGCTTTTGTGTGCTCTGTCTACTAAAAATCTCTGCAGAATCAGCCCTGCAATAGGCAGGGATTGGATTCTCCTTTGTCTGAAATTTTGGATTTTTTTCCCAGCTGTGCAAGCGATGTTTTTCCACGGGTTCTGCTCCGTGTTCCTAACATGGAACGTTTTTATTTTTGAAATTTATAGGGCAGACACACAACGTCCAGTTCTCACACCCCCTGCTCTGGAAATGCTTGTCAAGGATTCAGTTCTGGGTTTAGCTGTTCTGGAGACATCGTGTTAAGTAGGATTGAAAATTGACTCCAAGAAAATCCGCAACAGCTCATTGCTTGTTAGTGCTGGAGTTCATGCAGGCAATCACACAAAGACATAATTACTGTATGAACAAGTTCTTCAAGCTGTGCTGGTCTCGTGTTGCTGCAGCCCTTGTGTTGCTGCAGAATTTGGTGCCTTTGAAATTCTGTAGTGACAGAAAAGTATATTTTTACTTTGCAATTTCAAAGTGAGGCCCATGGCATCTGTTAATCAAGAGAGAGTGACTTTACACAAGCTGTGCATGGAAAGAATAGACCCAGAACAAAGCATCTCCTGCAACTACAGCTAGATAAAGGACTGTTCTTTCTGTGCTAGGCTTGATTTCAGTGGAGACCTAACGTAATCCCAGTTTTTGACTTCCAGGCTGGTGGGTTTGGTTGTGGCTTCTGCCAGGGATTAACCACCTTGCAGGAGGGACAGCAGCAGTGCTGCTTCTTGATCATCACTGCTCCTTAGCCACTGCTGAGCATGAACTGCCCAAAGGAGGGGAGGGTCATCTCCAGTGCTTCACTGCTCCCTGCCTTTTGGACCTCAGCATGTCTGCAGTTTTTAGTGTGTTGCTTTTGAATAATATTCATGTTTGGGCCATGAGCTGATGGTGCTTGTGCAGCAGAAGGCTCAGGGAGTCTGAGGCTTGTTCACTGCCAGGGTTGTACTGCAGCTGCTGTGGCCCATTGGGGCCATTAAGGCTCAGCTCTCACCTGAACAGAACATTTCCATTGGTAATTGCTCCTGGAGTGGTTTGGGGAGTAACTGCACCTGAAGAAAGAAAATATTGGTGGTGGCAGTTCCTGTGGCACAGACCTCTGAATACCCTAGCAGCCTGTGACGTGTGACCCACAGGTGACTGACATGTGACATGTGACACACTTGTGAAATATCATTCTTCACGATACTTGTAAACAAGTACACATCCAGTTCATTCACTGACTTACCAGGGTTTTTCTGGGATATCTTACATTGTATCACTGATGTGATGTTTCATATGGGAGCCCTGTAATTCATAGTGTAGACTGGAATGCTAGGCAAGTTAGTTAAATTTGCAGTAGGGTGAATTTTAACTTAAATTTTGTTTTACTGGAAATACTAGGTAATTTTAACAGGAAGTGAATAATACATTTTTAATTAACAACTCCCAAATATTTTGGGAATGTTGTAAAGATTTTTTAAATCAAAGCTGTTGCACGTTGTCCCCCTGTAAACTCTTCTATAACTGTAACAAACTGGCACTATTTAAAGCCCTAGTCTTTCTTGCAAATAACTTAAAATTCAGTTCTTGCTGATTACAATGACTTTTTAAAAAGAAAAAAAAAAAATCAAGCATTCTAGAGCCAGTCTCTAGCCAATGTTGACAAGAATTACACGATAAAGCCTACTCAAATTTCACTGTCCCTGATTCCTGTACAGCCTTTTCTCTCTACCTCACAAGGTCCCAGCTTTGATTTCTCATCCCTTTTCACATTAAGCCGGGAGAGTCTTCAAAGAGGTACTCTGGCTTTTGAATAATTTGCACTAAGTGGAGGCTATGCAGGAAAAAACATGGTAAATGTATTGTGTTGAGACACAGCTGAGAAGTTCTGTATTTGAAACCTGAATTGTGACATTATTAGAGCTATGTCTGGAAGTTCCACATTCTCAGTATTTAATTCAGTAAAAACAGGGATGTAATTGCTTGTACTTTATTTCCTATTTTTGGGGAGACTCTCTGCTTCCTGTTGTACACACTGATCTCAGCTGGTGTTTTCAAATACCTGCTTTCAGTTGTCCTGTTCAGCATGCATTTTTTTTTGGGGTGGGTGAAACAAGGTGGTCGTTCCATACCCATATTAAAAGTATTAGAGCTTGTTCTGGGAGATGTAGGCAGTGCCCATAAGCTTGCATGTGAACAGTATTTTAACAATAGCATAAATCCTTGGAATCTCCTAAACATTTTCTTTGGGAATGGTTGCCATTCGTGTTGTAATTACTGTTTTGGTAGCACTAAGTTATCTCGAGTACCAAGACTCTGAAATAGTTCTGTTATCCTTTCCAGTTTTAAAGCTGTAAATGACTATTCAGGACAAGAAGTATTTGTAATTGCAGTACTACATGGGCAGGTAGACCTAAAGAACCCCATTCTTTTTATTAAACGAATTCTAATCAGAGTTAAGCCATTTTTTTCTTGGCAAACTATGAGTAGGAGATAATATTTTTCCTAAAGAACTTCTAAAAGATTATGAAGGATATTATGCAGATGGATTGCTGCACTTGGAAACTTTTCATGTTCCATATGGCTTATCTGCAGTGCACTGTTGCTGAAAGGAGGCCTTCAGTCAGCTACTGCTGCTGCTGATTTATAATTTAACTGTTGCAAGTACGGGAAGATCTGTATTTAGGAGGCTGTGTCTGTACATCTATGTGTTGTTTTTGGGTAAGGACTGAAAGAAAGTCCTTTTATATACCATGAAATATCTCTTTGAGTGTTCTAACATAGAGCTCTGTTTTGCTCCATCTTACCATTAATTTTGTTTGCAAATTTATAGTCCCTGAAAGAACTATAAAATGTGTTTAATTTATATGCTAAGGAGTAATTTTTGCTTCTTGAAGATTAATATCAGTCAATTTTGTCCTTGTTTTTTAATAAAAAGATAGAAAAAGATCGAGTTGAACTGGCACTCTTTAATGGGAAAATTTAATGCATGGTTCTTTCTATAAAACTATAAAAAGGTGAAATGAAAACCTGCTCAGTGATACAAAATTTAAAACTCTGTTGAGGTAGATAGAAAGTGAAACAAAGACAAATGCATCAAAAATTGGACTTTGCAAGCTTGACTAAGCTGTCACTGTGGAAACAGCATTATCAGTGCTAATGGATTACTAATCATTTTAAGTCTCAAGGAGTTCATTTAGGACCAAGCAATCCAGCTTGTTTGTAGGTCAGCAACTGCTTTATAAAGTCCACAGTTCAGATAGTGTCTGACTGAAATCCCCAATACAAGCACGCAGCTGCCTTTCACATACCCTCTAGTCTGGAGCTGGGTGATATTCTGGGGGTGAAGAGTGGATTTTATAGCCTATAAGTTCTAATTCTTTAGTAATTGCTTGTGGTTGTCTACTTAAAATAATGTTTCACAGCAAAGATGCTTCAGGCTAGAATTTAAACTTCATGCCATATCAAGTCTAAAAACCTTTTGTATGTGTTATTTTATATAAATGAGAGTTTGAATCCTGAGTGCCATCTTTATCATATCTGGGAGGAATTTGACAGCTAGCTTTCATGTTTGGCAAGCCAGGGATACATGTTAAAATTTGCCAGATACTGGAAGTGGTCCAACATTTGAAACAAGACGGTGTCTTTTCTTAGAGTGGTTTATAGCAGGGACACTGATAAAATTTCAAATCATGAACATTTTTCATCTGTAAATGCTGAATACCTTTGCCTAGAACTGAACATAGAGCGTTGCTTAAAGGGCTCTTCTTTTTCTTCGTATTTTATGGATAATGCTGGGCAGGCTTAGAAGGGTTTTTTATTTGTAAAACCCTGGATTAAGTAATTAATCCTAAACCTTTTTTTTTTCATAGCAAACTATACTATTTGGCCAAGAAGTAAAATAGCTGTAGCAAACTTTAGGTACTGCACTCAGAATTTTTCATGTCCATGTATTTTTGCATAATGTCAATTATTTACTTTTTAGATATCACTATTAATTGAGCACAAGTATGGCAAATATTATTTAAGTAAGCTGAAAGGTAGAGCATGTCAGTAGTTCAGATTTTCTTTAGCATGCAGTATTATGGTTGGGGAGGCTGCCAGAAAGATTGGGAAGGTCTTGTTCTTTAAGAAGTTAATCTCTCCAAGTTGCTTAGCTCATGGAAATGTCTGTCATAATCTAATTTGGCCTCCTGTGCGTTTCAGGGAAGTTTTGAAAGCTGGGCACCACTCCTTCCCTGAGCTGGTTTGGGATGGATGTGTTTGTGGCTATAATTAGAACGTGAAATTTGAACTGATAGCATGGCAAAATGTAATTGAAAATGTGTCAGGGACACTGAAAGGAATAGTATTAGAGCTAAATGTAAGAAGCTTCCCAACTCAAAGGACGGGAAAACAGCTTCATAAGGAAATTTGCAGATGCTTCACTGGTTGGAAGTTGAGAATATTAATAGACCCTGAGGAAAATATATCAAGTTTGTAAACATCACATAAAACAATACACTACATCTGTCTGTGGAAAAAGAAATTTCAGCCTGCAGAAATAATGTTGATGAGCTTAAATAGACAAAACACCGTTACTGAGTTGAATTATCTGTTTTTTCTCTGGCTGTTCTCTTTTGATGTTTATGTTCACAGGGGATTCACTCCTGCTTGGATTTTAGACAGTGGTAAATTCATGTAGCCAGCACTGTAGGGTCAAGGTCTGACTCTGCAGAGCTGTGTTGTTAATTTAGAGACAAGAAAGAGCAATGATGCTGCTTCTGTAGCCAAACTGACCCGCAGGAAGTTTAAAAACTAAAAATAGCTTCTGGTGACTAAGAATACTCCTCGGGTACTTGAATGTGTTTTATACATAATGAGGGAGATATAAGGATATCTGAAGCATGAGACACCTTACTATTGTTCAGCTAGATGAAAGTGGAATATTTTGTTTTATAAAAGAAGAGAAAAACAGCCAGGGTTTTAGGCTGAACTTCTTGGCAATAATATGTATCAGGAAGCAAATAATAGAACAATTGTCTTGCTTTCAGCAGGACGTTGTGCTGCATGTGAAGCCTGTGGTGATGCATGTGGTCCTTCCCTGCTGTGGGAGGGGAGCTGAGCTGCAGTACAGGAATATGCCCCATTTTGTCTCACTGATCTTTCACGTATTAAGAATGAAAACTGAGTGGGAATCTGGTGCTGTGACTGCTTTATTTGTCCTTCGTTCTGTGACTATCACAGAAAAAAAAAAGGTGTGGCTTTTCATGTAGGATGTGATTATCAGTGGTGGCTAAGGTTTGCTGCTGCCAGCGAGGCTGGGCCAGTCCTTCTGCCTCCTCTATATCTGTGCTGCTCAGCCCACACGTTAGCAACCCACCTATTCCTGCTACAGCTGACTATAAACCAGCAAAAATAAGTTAAATAAAGAATGGACAAGGAGAATTTTTTGTTGTTTTAGAAAGAGAAAAATATTCTCCACTACGGCATGGCATCTTCAGAGCATCAGGAATCCTTAATCATTTATCCTTTTGATAGCCATGGTGAAGGTGCCTACCAGAGCAGCAGTAATACTCAGCCGTACTAGTAGGGTTTTCCATTATTTCAGGCCTGAGGAATAATTACACTTTAAAAAGCTACGATACTTAAAACATATTTACTCCAAATTTGTGCTGCTTCGCAGCTTTTCCATGTTCTGATTGCAAGAGCAGAAGCAGAACTAGCCCCAGGATTTAAGTGAAAGGTTTGCCTTCTCCAAAGGAAATCACTTTTCATTTCAGTCTCAGTCAAATTTTGGACATGGTTTTCCCAATGATTTGGGATGAAATACCAACAAAAATCCTCTCTGGCCGGCTCCAATAGTAAGTGCAAAAATAGAGTTGTTAACATGATACATGGTAGCTTTGACAGCAACAAGCATTTCCTTTTTGTGTAATATTACAAGAAACCAAACACTGAGTGTTTTGAATGACCTGACACTTTTTTTACACTTCGTAACACTTTTTACACATGAGGTCATCCTACATTCTTGCTTTAAGGCAGAAAAATATCATTTCCTGACGTGACAATGAACATAATCAAGTTCTTTACAGTTCTGCCAGGGCTGGTAAGGAGCCCAGATCACATATCAGAAGTCTTGGCTTTTTAACCAAACTCACTGATCAGAGCACAAACCACGCTGATTGTGCTCTTTAATCATTAGCACTGTGTCCCTTTGGAGTGGGATATAAAGCCTGGGGTCTTGATGGCAGGGGGCCAGCTGGGGGTTGTCACTTGCTCTCTGGAACAGTGACCCGTCTGTGTTTATTGGTTCAGAGTTGTGGTTCCCAGAGCTGCCCCAGCAGTGTCTGCAGCCCCCGGGGCCGTGTGGGAGCAGCTCTGAGCGGGGCTGGAACACACTGGGGAAGGAGCTGCCTCCATCTCTTCTCTGGGGGCTCTGGGGGTGTCAGGCTCCTGCCTTCCGTCTGTCTCTGCTGGATTTTGGGGAAGGAAGCCTCTGCTAGAATAATTGCACCGAGATGGTTGAATATCAGCTCTGCTTCCTCAAGGATCAAACAATAAATGGCTTTTTGTGCTTTTATACGTGCTTTTATATATATTTTTTGGTATTTGTATTATTGGTTTCAGTAAAATTTATATTGAACCGTAGAGAGAAGCCAATTATTCCTTTCTGTTGTTGTTTTGCAAGAAGCCCTTCTTCTGTTCCTTAGATGCTTCTTGCCAAGACATGATTCTTTTCTTAAATTAGCGAAATGCTAATTTTAATTGCAAAGTGCAATTAAAAACTACTTTGCATATGTGTGGGGAAGTTCAGGAAAATATTGGGGCTCTTTTACCATGTGCTTGACTGCAATATTTAAACCCGTCATAGCTGGTCCAGCCGTTCTCATGCAGTGTTTTCTAAGCTCTGCCATTCAAATCAAAATAAATCAATACTAGATTAATAGTGGGACAGAAGCAGTTTACAGCTCCTGGGTCATTCTGCAATATCAAGATGACCAACGCTGTCTGGAACACTTGTGTAGTGACTTTGTGCGTCACATAAACGTATCATTGTGCTTCCTTCATTCTTTTAAAAAAAGATTTCACACCTGCATTGGTTCCTTGTAAGTATTTAGCATTATTTTCTGAATAAAACCAGTGTTTTTCTCTCATCAGTTAGTGCAGTCTGAGATCAAAGCTGCACAATCTCAGTTACTGGGGCACAATACAGTGTGCTGGCAAACGCGTTGGAACAATTTCCAGTAATTTTGGCTAAGTCTTACAGGAAGTGGAAAGTAACACAGATTTACTCAAAGGGCTATGCATTCCCATACATGATCTGGAAAACAAGACTTCGCACCAGAAGGTAATTGCAGTGAGCATCCAATAACAAAGCCTGAAATTTCATGTTCTTTTCCCCTTTTGCTGTGGTAAGAAAAAAACATGCCTTATATTTATTAGTCTCCACTGCAACTGCAGTGATTTTGTTCTTAACTAGCTTGTGTAGCACAGCAGAGAAATGAAACACTCCTCATGTTACACAAATTACTTGGTCTCACCAAATGGCATTTTTTCCTCTGAACAACCTTTGATCTCTGTGATAATACCATGGAAATCGCTCAGAGAGCCGAGTTATTTACATGATGTGGAGAAACAACAAATGTTAGCCCTGGAGAATCTGGAGGGCGGAGCGAACCCTCGTTGGTGGCGTTTGGCTTTGGTGCATCCCCAGGGAGCGATTCCCAGGCTGGCGCGTCCCTCCCTGTTTGCCGTGTCGGGGCCTGTGCCGGCTCTGGCGGGGCTGGCTCCCCTCGGCTGCGCCTGTCCCTGCGAACAGCTCGCAGCATTCCCTGGGCACGGAGCAGGAATGTTTTACTATTGTGCGCTGGGCGCTGATAAAAGTTCGCAGGCTTTTTATGGTCAGGTCCTCAAAGTGGCACTTGGTGTTTTGGTGATAAGGAGGCAGAGCTCTGGCTGTCGGACCCAGCCTGATTATCTGTGACAGGGAACTGTGCCTTAAATCCCTCCACAATGACAGGAACCCCATCTGGAGTGACGGTTTCCAGAGCCTGAAACGGGAGATACTGAGGCATTTTCCTTCCTCATGAGTCAAAGCAGAGTTAACCCCATTGTTAGCAAAAATGACACGCAGTCACCAAGAGGAAGGAGGCATTTTTGTATTTAAATCTCTTCCTTTTTGTTTAAATGGGAGGATGATTTTTAGACCGTTCTGAGGGTATGAACTGGCAGCATTACACTTAAAAGCTTTCACTGGATTGCTTTAGACTATTGAAAGGAGCTCTGCTGAAACTCCCTTGCTGCAAGACTTGAGTTGCCTCAGCGTGTTTATCGCAGGAGCTGCACTCTGTGCATGCCTTGCAAGCCCTTTCTCTGCCGAGCCTTTGCAGCTCTGTAATCGTGTCCGGGGCACCGCTGACGCCGACATTCGGGCTCTATTTGCAGAGGCCGTGGGCCGCAGGGGTTAAGTGTAATGCAGATTACACAGCGTTAACATTTTCCCTGCTGATATCACAGTGGAGCAGCCTGGCAAGGCTGACTTGTTAGGAAGGGCTGCGAGAGGGATGACAGGCCCCGACCTTGCGAGGCCGCGGCCGGGCCTTGTATGGCCAAGTCCATTGGCGTGTCCAGCGGATTGGCTGGGAGCGGCACCGCAGCCGTGACAGGTGCTGGAGGAGCCTACACCTGTTTCGCTTGTGCTGATTTAGTGATGGCGTTTGTGGGAGTTGCAGATACTGTGTGGGATACACACAGCAAGCCAGGAAAATTGAGAAGGAATTGCAGCTTATGGTGAACTGTGATATTAAAGAATTTCGGGTGGCGAATTGGATTTTCAGTTCCTGCTTTAAAACGGCAGTAGAAATAAGCAGGATTTTGCATATGTATGAATAGTGAGGAAGTCGTGTGTACTTTTTATTGTACTAAAAATCAGTTGAAAGTAAAAAAACGCTATGAATACTATGAGTATTCATATATTCATATGAGTATAAATACTAAAATATTTTGGTTTTTAAGTCAGAATTTCAGTGCGTTATGGAAATTACTTCTATAGGAAAACATGGGGTTTTTTTATGGTGCTGGGAACATTTTGGAGATTTCTGATCTTTAGGGATTTTAATGTAAAATTTGTAGACTATAGATAATTTCTGACAAAAAGGAAGTACACAACCCCCTCATGTCTGTATAGTTCTACTGCTGCCTTGTATACAGACAGCATATATCGGTTTAAAATTTGTATTGCTTTCCTCTTGAAACTTTTTTTTTGAAACATTAAAGATTTTTCCACAGGTAGTGTTTAAAATATTGTTTTGTTTTAAATTAGAACTTGCAGAGAAAAGATTCTGATTGTGTAATAGGGTGAAAAAGAAAAACAAGAAATACCAATATATCTTGTAATTTGGTCACGAGACCTGTAGTTTCACATCCTTTCTTTAATAGCTGGATTGTAGACAAGCTTGCTTTTTTTTCCAGGGGATGTTGATGTGAGTTCTCCACCAAAAACAGGAAGTAGCTCCATAAAGTTAGTCTAAAGGACTCTGAAAAAGCTTATATTTAGCAAACTAAGTCATTTTAGAGAGGGATTATGTAATTTCTTTTTTGCAGTTCTTGTTATCGTGCAGGATGACAGAAGTGCAGGAAGATCCTGCCTTTATCAACTACTGAAGCCAAATTTACAGATATTAATGTCCTGCACTTGTTTATTGGATCAAGAATTTTTGCCACTGTATCAGAGTATAACTGTATGCTCTTTAAAATGTGAATATTAAAATTGGGGTGCTAAAATCAGTTCATTAAAGATCCAGTAAAGTGGCTTTTAATTACCAGTGAATACATGAACTCCTTTGCCACAGCTTGAATGTTGCTGGTCAGGCACCTTTGCTCCATCAGCCAATGTCTGGAAATGATTTTGCATGCACTGCTGGGGAGGTGAGGCGGTTGCAGGGGGAGGTGACCTGTGAGGTGGCACCTGGGTGAACCTTTTCTCTTTGTGTACTTTGCCACTATCTTGAAAGACTGATTCTGTCTGTTGCACAGTGACTTTTGTCTGTGAAAGTTTCATGTAGTCTCAGGGGCTCTGAATGATTCAGTAGTGTACAAAACTTCTTGGCAAGTTAGTATGATTTGTATGTGAATTTTCCAATTGTATTTCAGACCTTAAGAAAGAAAGGCCTTAATGGTTGTGAGAGCCCTGATGCTGACGATTACTTTGAGCACAGTCCGCTATCGGAGGACAGATTCAGCAAACTAAATGAAGATAGTGATTTTATTTTCAAGCGAGGCCCTGTAAGTACTTTTATTTTATCTCTACTTTTTATTTGTTGATCCTTTTTATTAACTTCATTATTTAGGCTCTGAACAAGAAGGAACACAGAGGGTGCGACAGCCCGGACCCTGACACTTCATATGTGCTCACGCCACATACAGAAGAAAAATATAAAAAAATTAATGAAGAGTTTGATAATATGATGAGGAATCATAAAATCGCAGTGAGTACTAAAGTATGGTTTGTGCTTCTCTTACATGCATGAGAATTTTCATGGTGTTTGCTTACCACTGAAAACCACTTCAAATACAAGAGGATGTAATGGCTTGAGAAGGGAAAAATACTTCTGAGGAAAAATGAGATTGTGATACGTGGTCTTGTTAAAATATATTTTATTGTGAAGAATAAGAGCAATCATCTTTAGCTTCAGTTTTGCACTCCCAGTTTTTCATACCTTTGGAACACAAGACATCAGTTCAAAATTTCAGGAGCTTACTGTGTTACCTAATCATACCTAAAATATATTTACCAAGATAGGCTTTTGTTGTGGGATGTAGGATCATTTATTTACATTTGGTAGGTCTTCATCTGTCTGGTGATCAAGATTTTACAGTATGTGACAAGCAGGCAAATAGAATTGGGTTAATTTTGTCATCTAACCTGTAGAATTTATTTTGCTCAAGTGTGGATGTAGAAAGTTATTAAGATATTTAAAATTAAGATATTTACAATCTCATTGCACTGCTGCACAATGAGAGCCTCAAAAGATTCCTCCTGCTGAAATTCCAACAGATACTTCCATGGACACTGAAAGATACTGGAGAATTTTCTCCCAATTGCCAACCCAGTGTGCAGCCATAAGTCACTTGGCACCAGAAATTCATTCTGGGGCTAAAAGGAGTGGAAATGTTGCATGTTTTTTGTGGAGGTGTTCATGATGACATTTAATTTCCACCTACAAAATCACTTAGTGTTGAGTATTACTAAGTATTTTCTAAGAAAACTAATACAGGGCTCTGCCACAGCCTTTAAATATTCCAAGAATGCAAATCTTGTAGCAATTAAAGGAGATGGACAGGGTGGGTTAATCTGCACAGACCCTGGGGCACTTGAGTAGTGTCTCCAAATGACTGCTGATATTGGAAACCACTTGATTGTTCAGAGCGTAAGAGATCTGTGGGGACTGAACAGCAAACTGACAATCAGGACACCCAGCATCACTTCTGGTGGAGCTTTATGCTACAATAAAGCCAATATATTTTGGGTTTTCTTTGTTTTGAAGATTTTGATACTCGATATTTCTGTGTTGAGATTCTCAGACCTTATTTCTCAATATGTTGCAGCTAAATGGGTTTTTGGGCATAAGTGTAAATAAAAAGGGCAACATTATTTTTTACCTCTACAGCTCTGCATTTGTAACTCAAATTTGACCAGTTATGTTAGTGTTTCAGCACTTCTGGGGCTGTGCAAGAACACAGCTTCTCTTGTTCTCCAGCACTCATTGCTGTCAAAGGATAGGAATGAGGCAAAGCGTGAAGGATTCAGTCGTAGCCAAACGAGCACCATAGATGGGCAGAGCCAGCCTTTCTTGTAAGGTGTGGGGGGAGGCTGTCACTTATTGGTTCTGTATTGAGAAATCTGCAGAAAAAATGTCCCAGCAGTGTTTTCAGCACACTTCAGGTATTTCCAGTTTAGTCTGAGCTGCTTGACAGCGTGCAGTGTAAAAAACCTGGTTTTGGTAGATACTGAGTAGTTTCAAGTAGTTTCCCTTGAAAACAAGCACCAGTGGGGCTTGTCATTGGATAGATACTCTGAATGATTTGCTGGCTTTGTGTTGTTCTACTTCATTACTTTTTCCTTCCATCTGTGCCAAAAATTGATGATTATTCTTAGAATGCTTTAGTAGGGACATTGTTGTTGGCTCTCAACAAGTAAGGGATTTTGTTTCTTGTAGAGTATATTCTGCTCTTTTAATTAGTATAGTTATTGTTACATTTCTTGTATTACCTAACTTTTCATGCAGAAGCATCATTCTAAGTGATTTTTAAGCTACACATGATGAAATTGCATTTTTTTAAAGTGTACTTGCTAGGTCATGTGTGTTGGTCATCTGCCTTTGACCTCTTAATCACAGCTATCATCTCTGTATTCTCTCAACAAATACTACTGGGGTTTTGCCCTTAAATTGTACCTGTCATGGTTTTGTTTCCAGTAATTATGAGAGTTGTGAAAAAAGTTAGTCCCATTTTGTTTCAGAAACCCATCACTGTCAAAGGATAGGAATGAGACAAAGGCCAAAGAAGTTAGTCATGACCAAATGAGTACCATAGATGGGCAGGCAGCTCAGCTTTTGATTCAATAGCTGTTGAGTAACAAACATATATAATCCAGGAAAACAGTTGGCTTTTAAATAATGCTGTAAAAACTAGAATTTAAAAAATGAGATTTGCAAAAAAGATGGAGTGGTTATTCAAGCAGGGGTTTGGGGAACCTGAAATGTTTAAATTCAAGTTATTGAACTTTGTGATTTTCTAAAGATCTGTTTATTTTTTTAGTCTGCTGAAAAACAAAGTCTTAGAGATGAGCAGCAATATATTGACAAAGTTATTACTAGAAAATGTTATTACTAACTTGTTCTTTTTTGTGTGATAACTGTTTGTAACATGCATGTTTATGCTTACATTTTGAAGGTACAATTCATTGATTTGTAGACATGTTTATCTTGTCATTACTTTGTAATAATCCAAATTAACTGTTAATTTTGTTGTATTTATGAGCTTGTGAATTCATATGAATACTTTCAGTTTTCTCTGTTTGAACCTTACGTATTTGAGAAGTTTGAGTAATTCTTTGGAACTGTAATAATATGATGTGTAAGAATTTAATACCATACTTTACAACAAATGGATGTTTTAAAACTGTATGCTTAATGGAGTTTAAAAACTAACAGAATTAACTGTAATAAAATCCAACAAACTGCCAGAACCTGAGAACTTTTCTGCACAGTTAATGCTAACAGCGTTGTCTTGTTCCTCGTCTTCTCTCCCGCAGCCCGGCCTGCCTGCCCAGAACTTCTCCATGTCGGTGACGGTCCCGGTGTCCAACCCCAACACTTTAACCTACAGCAACCCCGGGAGCTCCCTGGTGTCCCCATCCCTGGCTGCCACCTCCTCGCTCACCGACACCACCATGCTGTCCCCGCCCCAGGGCGCCCTGCACCGCAACGTGTCCCCCGGGGCGCCGCAGCGACCGCCCAGCGCCGGCAACGCAGGTGAGCTCTGCTGCTGCTGCTGCTCTGCTGCTGCTCTGCTGCGCTGCTGCTGCTCTGCTGTTCTGCTGCAGCTCTGCTGTTCTGCTGCTGCTGCCCCTTCCTCCCCCAGCCTCTGTCAGAACCCACAAACCCCTCCCGAGCAGCAGCTTTGCAGCGGTTCCAGCGCGTTTGCACCGCTGAAGCTTTGACGTACAGAATAACATGATACTGTAATGGGGCAAGTCATTTTAATGCTCTGGCTTACTTTGATTAGGTGGAATGCTGGGGACAACTGATCTCTCAGTGCCAAATGGAGCTGGTACCAGTCCAGTGGGTAAGTGCAGTATCGTGTCTTTGTTACAAAAACAGTCTCGTGGTTTCAGTTTCTCAGTTACTCAAAAGCAATTTTTTATTTTGACTCTTTGGAAAGTGTGGCTGTGGAAGAACAAAGGCCGTAATTTTTTTAGCTGCACTGTTATTGTCAAGTTTTATAAATTATTATCAGGCATTTAACTTTTTACTGCTGTGCCCTTTCCACCTCAGTAATATTTGCCTTTTTTATTTTAGTGGTTTGCAGTAGTAGCGTGCTGCTGCTGCTTTTGTGTTTCTCTGCAGGTGAAATTACAGCATTCTAAAAACATCTTATGTTTGCCAAATCTGAACTATTGCACTAAAGGCAGCTCAGCTCAGTTCTCAGCCTCACTATTTGCAGGACCTGGGTGTTTGATGCTGGTTATGGTGCCAATCAGAGTGAAGCAACTACAGACTATTGTTTGTATTGCCATGTGTATCTTGCTAATCATTTTCTAGCAATTACATGGAGAAAGCAATAAATCTTGGAAACTGATAGCTAAGGATCTGTCTTAGTTTTGGATGAGGATCAGAATTTCTTTTGAAAACAAATCAGAGATCTTGCCAAAAATCAAATCCACAGTATTTTTTGGCCTTCAGTAAAAATATATGATAGCACTTCTTCATTTCAATAATATTTTGTCTCCCCTTCACAAAATCTAGCACTCTGATAGAGGGGCAGGCAGCCACTGAAATGTGTCGTGCCACAGACAGACAAAATAAGTGACAGCTCACCCACTTTGGTCACGTTCCTCCTGTGCCACTGGAAGTCGTGCTGGCTGAAGGTCAGTTTTGCAAACACACCTAACTCCCCTTGGGAAGTGTTCATAGCACAGAATTAGAGAAGCAACTGTTGACCTTTTAGTGTCTGCCTGCTGGCTACCCAGTGTGGCAGCTGGGAAAAAGTTCTTTGAACATCCACTCAGGCAATTGAATTGATGAATAAAAAATGCTGCAACTCTCCGAGGCTGAAAGCACAGGATTGACTTTCCACTCTTTATCCATTCCTTCGCTATGTGCAGCAAAGACATGAAATATTAAAGAGTGGTTTCCACCAGGTAAGCAAGATTTTAAATGGAGGAAACTTCCTCAGTTGAAAAAAGATGACTGTTTTTAGAAACTGGAGAGGTCAGATGTTGATTTCCATAGAATTTTTCAAGTCAAACTAAATAAGTTTATTATCAGGCTGTTTCAGGCCTCTTTTGCCAAATCAGGCTTTATTAAGAGCAGCTTCAGATTTAAGACTCCTTCCTTCAGTGAGCAAATAAAACAGTGGTTACAGTGCTTGCCACAGGGTATCAAACTCTAGAAATGCCCAGTTACAGCAGCTTGGGGAACATATTTAATGCAGTAAAATGTTTGCCTCCTTGCATTTATTAATAGTTTATGTAAAAAGTCAAAATGCATCACTTATCTGTTACTTTTCAGAACATCACACCCAAGATGTTATACATGTACCCACTCACTTCCAGAAAGGTTTGTCATGCAAGTGAGAGTTGTGACTGTACAAGAGCAGGGGAACTTCTTTAAGTACCTCTAGAGGAACTCAGATACCTGGTTAACATCAGAAGGCTAAATCAGAGGGGTACCCGGAGTTGTCAGAGCTCCACTTTGTTGTAAGTTATGGCATAAAAACTTTGTAACTATTGACAGGTGCACAGAAACCTTCTGTTACCACCACAATCAAGAAATCATACGTAACCAGATTGACTAAATCTGCTGTCAACTTGAGCTTGACAGCTGCAGTTGAAATGTATCTCATGTTAATTATGTCTGCAGACAATAATGGTTTTAGTTTCTTGCTGCACTTATTGTGGAATTCACTTTAAAAAAAATCTATTTTCTTCTTTTAGCTTCCAGTTTTTTTTTTTAATCTCCTCAGGAATGGAGAGTTCTCCTATGGATATAGTGAAAGGTCACGTGCCAAATTTGCAGCTCACAATTTATAGGAGTGATGTCAGAGGTAAAGATGGAGTACTGGCATATCCATATCCCCAGATATTCTCTTAAAAATAAGTAGAGGAAAAACCCAGCTTCTTCAATATTATGAAGTTCTTGTGCATCTGAGGTTTTGTTCTCATTTCCTTGAAAGACACTTACTTGCCTTTATCTCTTAGTAACAAGCAAGTAAAGGTTATCTTGCTTATTTGGGACCCAGTTCAAACAAAGATGTTGCATAAAATGGCTCATACTGAGTTCACACGAGTCTTTTTCTCAAGTCCTGTGTAACTTGATTGGAATGGAAATGATTTGCTTTAGCAGTCAATCTGCCAACTTAACAGTTTTTCTGTGGAAAATAACTTTGAGTAAAAATATCTGCGTGTTGTAGCAAAGATTGGTAGGTGGTTTTTTATATCCAGAACAGAAAATTTTGTGATCACTTTATAATACTGAGAGCTTACTTCACATGCAGCTGTCATAACTCTGAAAAAGCATTTTCATTTTGTAATATTTTTAAAATTCTACCCACCACATAAAAAACATTTGCTGAAAATTTTTACTTGGCAAATATACCAGTTTTGAGTGGGAAAAAATGTCCAGCATTACAATGGAGTTTGCTCTAGAGATAAGTTATTTTTTCTGTTAATTAGATCAAATGTTTCTGAGCTGGAACACTGATGATCTTGTTGCTCCTGGTAAATATTAAACCCTGTTCAATTGGTGAGGGCATCAAACGTGCCCCAGGAGTTGATTATCACCAAGATGTGGAGAACACTTCAGGCAAAGTGGAGCCTCACATGCCCAGATACAGGGGAGAGTTTCTTTGGCTTAGGGAGGGATGGATGGATGAGTGGGTGGATGGATGGAGGGCTGGCATTCCAGTTTGCCATGAGTTCTGCTTTGCTGTGTTCCACTGGATTGGTATCATCCCATGAATCATCCACAGGTTGCCAGTGAAATGCACTTACAGTGACCCTGTGCCATCCTTGACACTCTGAGAATCAGGAAAGCTCAGAAGTGCCACCACAGTTACTCAGTCTCCACTTTTTCTTTCACACCTTTCATGTGTGGCATTGAGCCAGAACCATGCCAAGGACCTGAGCTGGTTTTCACTGCCAAGGCTGCATGAAAACCATAAACCTTGAGACTTAAGTTCTGCCCACTCCCAGGGGATTCTCAAGGAATTTTTGGAAGTGGAGGCTGTTCATGATTTCACAAAGACACAGTATTTCCTGTGTGTACATTTCTGTGTCAATGAAATAGCCCTTCTGGTTAATAATACAGATTATGGACACACTTAATCTTTTGGAGAAAAAGAAAAAGAAGTTATCTTTCCTCTTACATTTTTACCATCAGGAGAATAGATAAAAAAGACCTGGTCTGCTTGGGTACTGAATTTCTCCTCTTTGTTCTAGAGCTGTATCTTCTCTAATATCCTCATTAATCTTCAGGTTCTGAGAATGTGAAGTAACCTCAGGAATACTGATTTTCTTTGGAGCAGAGCTGAAGGTGTATCTGCTGGAAAAGCTGTGTCCTGTGACTGTTGGATCTCCACTAAGAGTCAATCTAGATCATGTGTGGTCTTTTATCCTGGCCCGAGGAGGGGTTTTGCAGAGGTGCCACTGACAGCCTGCACACACCTGTAAACTGCTCGGAGTTGCCAGAAAGGGATCAGGACAGAACTGTGAACAGCCACACCTGTAAATGGTTCCCTTTGTCTGGAGGGCTTGGCTGATGGGGGGAGCTTTTTGTGTGAGGATAAAAGAATCTCTGAGCTGGGTTTTGCACAAGTCTGAATCTGCTGCAATCCGGAGTGCAGCAGAGGCTTCAATAACAGAAAGGCTCTCTGTGCCTTTGAGTCGTGTTTGGTTTGTGAAATGAGAGACGCCCCAGCAGGAGTATCCAACTGACTCCTGAGAAACACCAACTGCAGTTTCAGGCAAATGTTCTGTGTTGATGCTATCTGCCTCTTCCCTAAGAAGGAAGCTTTCTCTGCTTCTGCCCCACTCTGACATTTACACAATATCCCATTGCCAGCCCATGAACCTGCATCAGCTCCAAGCCTTGGCCCTGTGGGAAGGGACCACCGTAGGAAGGCAGCTGTACATAACCCCTGAGCATGTTCCTGCTGCAGGCTGTGCACTCCTGCTGCTGTTTCAGGCCTGTGCTTCCTCTTCAGTGTGACAGGATCAGTCCCAGGTGCTCTTTCCCCAGTCAGAGCTCCTGACTTCCCAGCTGTATGGAAAGGGAAATTCTGGCTTCAGAGTGTTCGTCCTGCTAAATGCAGCACACAAAGGCTCTGCTGTGCTGTCAGCAGGGTCAGGGATCGTGGCTTGCCTTGCTCTGATCTCTGAGAGGACACAGGTCAGTACAGCAGGGTTCACCTTCTCCAGGGCAGGGGCTGAGGGGTCCCTGAGGAACAGAGACCAGCCCAGTGACTGCTGCAGCTGCCAGGCTCTCCTGAAGGAAAAGGAGTTCTGGGACTGGGCTGCAGAGCCACAGTTCACAGGGTGTGAGCTAAAACCCTTTTCCTTTGCTGGACGTTGTCAGCACATAACAAAGGCTGATCCATCCATTACTCTGATTAAATCAGCTCACAAGAAATGACTGTCTGAAATCAGCATAAAAGATATGCTGGTAAGGAGAAAGAAAATATCTGATTTTTTTTTGACTGTAGCTCTTTCTCCTTGGAAACCACCCATCTGCATGTCATGAGGTCAGTTCAGTCCCTGAACTACCCTTAGGATTCAGAATGTGTGTTTGTTGTCTTACCAAAATTTCTGGTTTACTGAGAGGTATGTGACAATTCTGGTTAGAATTTCCCATACAGAGAACAAATTATTAATCTCCAGCTGGGTTAAAGGGAGTCTCAATATTTACATAATGTCCCCTTGCCCAGGGTACACTGACACACCCCAGGTTGCAAACACCATTCCTCTCCTCCTTTTTTGCCACTCTTTGCATTGGTTTTGTATAGACACACAGAAATCAGGAAGTTTAGGAAGTAAACTGGTGTAATTAACTGTAATCTGTTTAATTGACAAAAGACCTAAAAGACAACCACTTGCTGTTGGTGATGTTTCGCTCAGATACAAGAGCATTATGCCTTTATTTAGGTTTGGTGTTGCATTCTGAATAATAACCACCCCTTTAAATTCTAAATATCCTTGAAAATTCTTTCTCCTTTTATGTAGCTGTAGGCAAAAGAAAATTCCCAACAACCTGGGAAATGAGCTCTTTTTAAAGTTCTGTAACATGACTAAGCATTCCCTTGACATTTAGTCATGTGTATTTCTTTTTTGCTGCCTTTTAACATCTAAAGTAGTGCCTTAAAGCATAAATCTTACATGTTAGACATGTTTCAAGACCTTATATTGCTGTCAAAGGTATATTTTAATTCTAATTATAGTATTATCTGACATACTGATTTGTAAAGATCAGTAGAAATACATTTATTTCAGATTCCTTGAGATATTACAGTAAATTCTTTCCAAAGCTAACACAGAACTGGAGCTTTTTGAAACGATGGTAGAATCAGCAGTGATTGCTGTGCAGAGCTGAAAATGGTAGGAATGGCATATGCTGTTTTTAATTTCCACTTGAATCTGTCATACTAAACCCCAAAGTAAACAAATTGAGCAACGAATGCACACAGAAATGCTATTGTTGGTTTTACTTGCAATATGTCCCCCTGCCCAAGGTTCTCCACGTGAATGTTTTCCTTCTTATCTGGCCTCCTGGTGCCATGTGAATCAATGGCCTGTTGCAAACACAATTTTCAGTTTGCTTCTAATTGTGTGACGTCTGTTAGGTTTTGTGATGTCACTGGAGGCATAAATATTTATTTACTACAGTCCTTGTTTTTGCTTAATTTTACGTGGCTCAGCTGCTTGCCCACAATAATTCCAGGACTGTGTGTAACTGTGTTCAGTTTTTCTCCAAAATGAACCACCAAAAAAAGTCCCCAAAAGATTAATGGTATCAATGCCTGTAATTTATTTCTTGAGTAGCAATAAGTACATGGAGTACTTTCCAGCCACGTGTGTTCATTGTTTCAACTGATGTGATTTATATAGTGAAATATGAGTCTGGCTCATGTAATTGAATGCTGTGTCTTGGGCTGCAGGACAGTAAATGAGATTAAGCTGTATTACATCTCTGAAGGCAGAATATCCAGTTGGTATCAGGGGTGGGTTGTAACATTTCACTTCAGAAAAGAAGTTGCTTCAAAAGTAAACACTTTCTGACTAAACAAGAACTAGGCTAATGTACGTTGGCACGGTTTTTTATCATCAAATCTAATTAAATTATGATCCATATAATTGAGAGCTTATATTTGCATTGGTGTCTGTTTTCCAAAAGACTGTTTTAAACATGTTTTCACGTCTGTTTTAAGGAATTAAGACTCTTCCTTTGGAAGTAAAAACAATTGTATTTTTACACACATGTAGGATTTATTCTGTTTCCATTTCCAGTATGAAAATGTTTTTAGACATAAAGTATTGTCTCTGGGGAAGATCTATAGTGGGCAGGGTAGAAACAATTTCTGTATTATATGAAATAGTAAGTAGAATTTATGGGGTTATTAAGGCCTCGGTTTGGCAAAGGGCTGTGTAGTTGCATCATCCTGTACTCATTATCTTTTTCTGGCTCCTGACCTTGCTCTAAGAAATACCACACGTTCAGTTATCCTTTCACTCTTAACTGGTAATTTGATTTTCTTATTAGATTATTAAAAGGAAAAAGGCTTGAGGTTTCATACTAAAAATGAATATTCTGCACTCTTACTGCAGACCCAGCATGTGATCCTCCAGATGATCGATAGAGACACTTCAGTGTTTGCTCAGTGTTCAGTGCCAGCTCTTTATCACCAAGGGCTGCTGTTGGATTCATACCCATAGTATTGCACACCTGGGATATTTTTTGTTTCTGTTTCTCCCATTTTAATACATTCTAGGCAGTCCCTTTGAGAAGGGCTCAGCCTTTGTCAGAAGAAAGGCTTTGGCTCTGCCCTGCTGCCGCCTGATGCTGCGCAGAGCAGCAGTGGCAGGCAGTTTGTTGTTTTTGACAGCACCACTAAAAGCATGAAATGTTTCTGAAGGATTGGCAGAGCCTTGGAATAAGGGCTCAGGAAATGACTGGATTGGGTGTGGAAGAGAGACACTGTCCAGATTTAACACACGGGCTACCGAAATACTTGAACCAGAGGACAGGAAATGGGATCATAGGATGGCCCAAAGTGCTGCACAGAACCCCATTGTTGGTACAGAGGGGGATTGTTGTGCAGCCTAAACTGCTCAGAACTCACAGCCCTGCATGGAAAGGTGACACTGACAGCCCCAGTGAGTAATAAAATGCTATTTATTATTGCATTAAAGCCCAGACTTTATTTCTGGTATAACAGTAAGTTCTTTAAATGCTCTGGCATTTTTGCTGAAAATGGGAGGTGCCATAACAAAGTTTCAGATATAATTTGGTGGAAATGATGCCATTTTCTGATATTTTTCCTCCCTAGTGTGTTTGCAAATCCATTTAATTTTTACCCTGTCCATTGTGTAGGATGTCTCTCAATCTCGGCAGGCTGGCTGCAACTCATGCTGCCCTCATCTATAATGGATAGGAATTGATGCATAACTGTGTTAACAAAATCATGGTTCTACGAAAACCGGCTCCGTTTCAGGAGCCTTAAGGGTAGCAGAACTAAATTTCTCCTCTTGGCTTGTTGGTTTTTCCATGTGACACAGCTGTGGAGAGTTTTCTCCTACCAGTCAAGGTTATATTTAGCTCTAGCGTGTATTCTCAGCTTCAGCCCAACTTTTCAACCACTCCACCTAAATTTTATCACTAACCTAGAAGCATCTGAATAAATTCTGCTGTTTTCTGCTGAGGAAAGTAGATGCTTTAATCACAAAATGAGTTTTTGCTGTGGTTTTTAATACAGAAGGAAGAATGCTGATATTAAAAACTTTGCTTTCTGTTGTGTTCTTTCTTTCCCCCATAAGTTCCCCCATAAGTTCAAAAGTCATATTCCCATACCTCCTATGCAAATGCTTCAGGGAAGTACTAAATTAGAATGACTCCTCCTTGCTCTGTTAACCTTGGAAAACTCAAGGGACATATCAGATCATCCATGTATGGTCAAGTTTTTGGCACAGTGGGAAATGCAGATAATGCAGAGTTAATCCAGAGGAGGCTCCCTTGCAGCATCCTGGTGAATTCCCATCGAGGTTCTCAGCTGAGTATCTTGGTTACACCAGCACCTCCATGAAGTTTTGTGCCCTTGCTGAATGGTGCTGTTCTTCCTTCTTGCTGTGCTTTTACAGGCATTAAAAATGTTGCTAAAGAAGGTAGAATGTGACACTGACAACTTCCTTATTTTAATTGCTTTTAGATTAATATGTATTTAATGCAATAAAATTGGATTGGGCATAGGGGCCTATTCAAATTAGAATAATAATGCGAAATTCAAGCCAGAGTGGCGCTATGGGCGATTAGGAGAGAATTTCCCACACAGTGAACTTTGTCTCATAGACTTCTCCCTGATTGTGCCTATAAAAGCTGCTTTCAGACCTGCAGTGTTAGTGCAAACAGAATCTTACTATGAATTGTGTTTATTTATACACACACACACAGGTTCTGTAGGGTGAACTGTGGGGTTCCCTGTTGCAAAATTCTCTTCGACAACTTTTTTTCTGTTTGCAGCTGAATAAGGTTTGTGTATTTTGGGAATTGTTGCTATAAATATGATTCTGTGATTAGAATGTGGCTTTAGAATTTTTTCTGAGAAATGTATTTTGGTTAATATGATTGGTGTTTCTGTCAGGATGGGAAAATAGAATACTGGGCACTTCACTGATTCAGTGCCTTGGTCCTGTGTTCTGGTCAGTTCTGAGTGTAAGCTGAGGTCTCTGCCTTGGGCATACTCAGCTTTTGGAGATTTGGGTGCTGAATCCTGGACATGCAGGCTTTGCCTTGTCCAATTCCACTAAAAACGAGTACCAGGAGTAAGGTAAAGACTGTTAAATAAACCTGTGGGCATAAATGATGTGTATATCTGGAATGAATTTGAAGGGAAAGGATTTTTTCCCCTTATTGTTGATAAATATAATAATCAGACAGTTAATATTTATACTGGAATTAGTCCTGCTGGTCATGGAGGTATATGAAGAATAAATTTTAGAAACAGAGATTTTAAGAGCTGATCTTTGGTTCTCACAGGAACAATCCACTGTAGCCCATGCTCTCTCTGTGGGGGTGGGGACCAAGTGGGGTTGTGCAAAACTCTCACTTTTCTGCAGGCTCAGCCTGGAGGAGCTTCAAAGGGCAAACTAAACACAACGGATGTTATTAGAAATAGTTCTTTGGCAATTTGCTCTTCTCAGCATTTAAGCTGCCACAGCATGCCCTTGAAGTGATATTCCCTTTCCATATTGATCCTCTGGTCAGAGTGGTTTGTTCGATTGTTCAATACTCAGCCCCTTGTGGGAAGTTTGTTATCGGAAGTTTTACAAAATAAATATCTCATAACTGGTACATGAGCACCAAAATTTTGTGTTGTCCTTCTCCTCAGCCTTACAGTCCATTTGTTTTTCCTCTCCAGGAAATGGGTTTGTGAATTCCCGGGCTTCACCAAGTCTACTTGGTACCAGTGGTGGTGGGAATGGCCTAGGCAAAGTCATGCCTACAAAATCCCCACCTCCACCAGGAGGAGGAAACCTGGGCATGAACAACCGCAAACCCGACCTCCGTGTTGTCATCCCACCCTCCAGCAAGGGCATGATGCCACCACTGGTGAGTTAAAACATTTGTTCTGAGTCTGGCTTTGTGAAATGAACTGTTCTGCCCCCATGCACAGGGAGAAACTCTCACCTGCTTACCGTAGGGTACAGGAGCAGAGGGGTGTTCTGAAATGCCACTGATGAAAGTCAAAAGTGCAGGTTGTGACCTGGGGAGAAGTTCAGCTTGTAAGGAATTTCTACAGCTGTAAAACAGCAGTCTGACCTAAATGTGGTGAGCACACAATTGTAGGCACGGGGCCGGGGCTGTGGTGTTTTGATCTGACATCCCTCTGAGTTGGTACTGAGAACTCCAGTGGTTTGGAGGATGTGGGTTTTAAAAAGGGCTGTCCATTATTCTGTGGAAGAATGGCTGATCCTATTGGTGATGCGAGCTCTATTACCGTGCCCTAAAGCACATTTTGTACCTGTTTTTCCTGGCTCGTAATGGCTGTGGGATGTGCAGTGCAGCTTGTGTGGTGAGGGAGGGCTGTGAGCAGCCCTGGTGTGATGTGGCCCCGTGAGTGTGACCTTGGCTGTCCCCGGGGCGCTCAGGGAGCTCAGGGTGCTCTGAGAGCTCGGGGTGCTCAGGGAGCTCGGGGTGCTCAGGGAGCTCGGGGTGCTCAGGGTGCTCAAGGAGCTCGGGGTGCTCGGAGAGCTTGGGGTGCTCAGGGAGCTCTGGGTGCTTGGGGTGCTCAGGGAGCTCGGGGTGCTCAGGGAGCTCAGGGTGCTCTGCACGCTGCTCTGCCCTTGGGCAGCTGCGCACCAGGGTCTGTCCAGCCAGGGAATAGCACTCGAGTTTCGTGGCAGCCATGAGGCAACCCCGGCCTGCAGCCCAGAACAGGTCTTGCAGGAAGTGTTGCTCTGTTTTTCCTTTAATTTACTTGGCCAAATCCTTTGGTCTTAGTCTTTTGCTGCCATGTAGAAATTTTCAATGTCTTTGTGGATGCTTTCTGTGTATGGAAGAATGGGCCATGACCAGGAGGAGCAGGATATAAACAACACAAGTACTCTCTGTATAATTCCTATTTGTCTTTAAGCTACCACAAGTGCTTACATTTGTTACTGGTACTCATGATGAATAATACCAAATTAATCCAAGTAACAAAAGCTATAATTAGCCTCAGAGTTATGGTTCTTGAAAAAAAAAAAAAAGGTTTTGCTAGGAATACTGAAGTGTAGAAGAGATAGGAAAGTGCACTGGCTGATCATTACAGTGACAATTACACTTGTAATTAGAAATAGGAGCAATAATGCAGTTCACAGCACCTATTTATTGTTGTGTTGTGAAGAACAACATCACATTCAGCTTTGGATTTGTGTTTTGGGGGGAATTAGGAGATTTCAGAGCAGATGCTGGCAGGGAATGGTGGCTGTGTGTGAAGGGTACTTTGTTACTGAGCTGCTTTACTGGCTCAGGGCAGCCAGAGGCTGCCGTGCTGCACATCCCCGAGTGCAGCCGTGTCCTTGGGGTCACCCAGCTCTCGCTGCACCAATGTCCCCAAAGCACAGCAGGTTTGATGTGACACGGATTTCATGAAGTGTCACATTTCTGGCACTATTATCTACAGAATCAGGTGGCAAATCCACATTATTAATTAAAATGAATCAAAATCCTGAAGCTCAAACGTGACTTTTTCTTTCATTTGAAAGCAATGCTATTTTTAGTAACTGTGTTATCCCTCTTGTTTGCTGAGTACAGTCGGAGGAGGATGAATTGGAGTTGGTGAGTTTGGGCTGCTGTTTGCTGAGAGACAGCAAGATGCTGGAAATGTCTTTCACTACAGCTTTTTAACTATAATTTCATTACATATTTAAAATAATTCCAGTGTTCCCTTGGTAGCAGACAAAAATACATTTGTTTTATCAAACTCAAAACACGACCAATTCAAGTTGAAAACACATCCAAAGTCAGTGCTTGCCATTTGTAAACTTCTATTTTTTTTCCTGAAAATGTTTCTGTTTTTCTTGGAGGGAACATTGGAAAAGAGCCTTACAAAGTAACTGTCCATGTGTATAGGATTTGTACTTCTGTATGAAATACAAATAATCACTTCCCATCCCCTAAATTATTGGAATATTTTTAGAAAGTGGCTTCACTTGTGAAGTTCTTCAGATTGTAACACCAGCCCTGTGTTACTTCTCTTCCTTTCAAGGAGATGACATCATTGCTGGTGAGGTCACCTTTTTGGAGGTTAGAATTATTTCATCCTGCGTGAGATTATCAAACCACAGGGGTGTTCCCTGTTTACCAAAAAGAACAGAGAATTGCAAATGAATAATTCTACCTTTTTTTCCAGTGGAAAGATATTCTGCTTTTAAAAGGAAACTCCTGGGATTTGTGTGTTTTCTATTTTTTTTCCCCCAAAGGTTTTAACATTTGGCATTCTGTCTGGAAAATTACCATAAGGCTAAAATAATTTGTAACTTATTTTTAGAACAAATTCCAAATTGTTTGGCTACTGTGGCACAAACCAGGCAGAAGATGCTGTGTCAGAATCACAGAGAAATAAATTGATCTGTTGGAGGCCTTGACTTGTTGTTGAACATGGACCTGTTGCTAATATGAGGCTCTAATTGCATGAAAGCATGGAAAACGTAGTGATTTAGATAAATCTCATGATGAATGCATGCTGCTGGTTGATTCTTACCTTAAACATGAGAAATAGATTTAAAAAATTAGGGAAAATGGTTTTTGAAATTCAATATTGAACTTTTGATGCGTTATTGGGATGTCTTGCTCATCGAGCACTTAAAGAGCTCTCCCACTTTCCTCTGGCCTTCAGAGAGGAGTGTCTGGTTTTCAGTGCAAGAGGGAAATGTCGATGTGGAAGCTCTCAGTGAGATGGGTTTGGGGTTGGAGTGAAGCCCTTGGGATTGGAATGGACCCCTTGGGGTTGGAGTGAAGCCTTTGGTGTTGGAATGAAGCCCCTGGGATTGGAATGGACCCCTTGGGGTTGGAGTGAAGCCCTGGCCTGGGGGATTCCCCTGCCCGGCCGGGCGGAGGGAGCGCGGAGGATCCCCGTGCGGCGTGGGCCATCTAGTGACTGCTCCGGAAACTGGGACCGGCTCTGGCAGGAGCACGCACAAGGGAAAGGCAGAGAAACGCAGGATCCGCCCGCAGGGCTCTGTCTGGGGCTCCTTCCCTCGTTGGGAAGCAGCTCCAGATCCCAGCTGGGAATGCTGGCTCCTGTGGTGGGAGCTGAGCACTGAGTATGGAAAGCAGCGAGCAACGGTAGCAGAGCAGGAAATAAAGATACTGAATTCCTCCTGCTACATTTGCACCAGATAAAAAGAGTTTAAAAAAGAGATCCTGAAATTTGTCATGAATCTCCAAACACAACAAATACTGGGCTCATCTAAATATTGTTGAGTGTCTTTATGTGGCTAAGTGTTCCAAGAATTATATTCAGAAAGAATTTACCTCAGAAAACCACCTTTATTAGCCACTCAAAAAAAAATCCCGTAAGGAAATCCTTTGATCTGGATTGTTTCCCAGTATATTCCTCTTTACTTTTCCATTATGCAGTAATCCCAATTTTATAGGCAGCCATCCAAGAAGGCTTTGGAGAAAGGTCAATTCCTGACAGACACAAAAATCTGCTCTAATAACATCTCTTTATGCCAGATAAACTTGGTCTAGGGGAGGTTTTTAGAAGTGCGTGAGTGATTTAAAGGGATCAATTACAGAAAATCAGAGGGGCTTTCTCTGGGAGTTGGAGCCTTGAAACCTGGGAGCTCTGAAGCACAGAGGGCACATCTGCCAGTGTGTGTGTTTGGCAACAAATGCCAAAGAGCCCCCAGACCCTTGGGAGGCTCAGAGGTGGGAATTCCAGAGCAGCCAGACACAAGAGAGATCAGAAGCTGGCAGCCAGTGACAGCTGTGGCTAATTTTAATATGGGAGCTGTGATATATATTTCTTTCTTTAAATGGGAAAGATACAAGATTGATAACCCTCAATTCATCTTCATAAATTTAAGCTTAAAATTGAATACAGCCTCATTTCTGTACCTGCTCATTCTGGTATTTTTAAGGGAATGATGCATTTTTAATGCTGCTCGTTCTCTCAAGATTAGAGTGGAGAAAAAAGTTAAGTGCTGCAGATCCTGAAATACCTGTGTCTGCAGTAAGGGAAAGGAGTAGTAAGTTCAGTCTTGTAAAGTTATGAAATGGGTCCCTACCAAAGAGATGAGAAACTGCTCCTTTTGTAGCAAATATTTTTTCAGCAACAGAGAGAAGTTTGCTTTAAAAAAATATATTACCAGGAGATTGAAACCGAGCTCCTTGTAGAAATACAGGGTGTAGAGACTGCTGCCATTTCTAAGAATTCTGCAGATAAAAGTGAGTATCTGTTCTTGAAAAGTAAAAGCCTGCTATTTTCTCTTCTTGACAGTATTTGTCATGGCCAAATGGTGTCGAACCTCGTATTTTTCAGGAAGATTTGCAGTTGCCACCATGGAGAGCAGAACGTTCTGTGGCAGCAGCTTTGCTGTCTGGTGCTATTCACCACAGTGTTTAATTAATTATCTATCCAGCAGATTTGGTTAGAGCTTATTTTGAGTTTGCTGCAGTTGTTCATTCCAGTATATGGGAAAGAAAGGCTGTTATTAAAAAGCCAAACTGTGTCCACAGTTAAATTATCTGAGACAACGTAGTTTAGCTATTTTCCCATTTTCCCTGTCAGAAGAACACCATTGCTCTTTGTGAACTCTGGTGTCATTTGCTTGGAAACATATCTGCATTATAACAAGTACTCTCTCAGTTTCTCAGGAACCATGGGAACAACAAGATTATTTTATCACTGAAGTCTTATCAACACAAATTTATTTAGAAGATCTCTGTGTTCCTTTCAGGACAGGTGTAGTCAGCACAGTGTCAAAACTGGCAGCTGAGATTTGGAAAATTGGATAAACAACTGTGAAGTGGGAGAATCTCTTCTGGTGGAACTGCACCTCACCATCTGCACTAAAACCTTTTTAAAAATAAGACTCAAAACTCGTAATCACTTAAGAACTTTTGAGATTTCTTGTGTCCTAATATCTCTAAGAAATTGCATTTATTTTTGTGTGTCCTACAACGCTAACACTGTTGAAATGTGCATGCTTGGGAAGCGGCCCGGTGAACCTTCAATTAATTTTTCATCTCGGTTTGGTTGCATTGAGATCCTTTAGCTTTTCTAGAGAAGCAGTCCTGACACACAGGATGTGTTGTTAGCGGAGAGGCAGAGCAGAGGCGCACGCTGGATGCGATGCTGTTGCACTGGCGCTGCATCTCCCGGAGCTCTCCCGGTCTCACAGGCTCTCTGGTTTCCCTCCCTGCAGAACACCCAGAGGATCAGCAGCTCTCAGTCCACGCAGCCCCTGGCCACCCCCGTGGTGTCGGTGACGACCCCGAGCCTGCCCCCGCAGGGCCTCGTGTACTCGGCCATGCCCACTGCCTACAACACTGGTAAGCCCTGCCGGGGTCGGGACTGCGCTCGGGCTCAGAACCTGGGAATTCACATTCCTGTGACACCCGCCTTTGTTTGACTCTTCAGTTCAAATGAAGGCTCTCGCTCATCACAACTGAGCCTGTAGCAATCCACCAGGAACTGGAGTGCCCCACGTTTAGGCAGTGGCTGATCCTTCAGTATTTCGGTTCTTCAGATACTTTTATTGTCTGCAGGACCTTAAAACTCTTTTTATCCAAGCTGGGTGTGATGTAAGGCATTTGGTAATGTGAAAGTGATGAGTGGTTGGGAAAGCAGTTCGTGAAAGTCAAGTAGTAAGTGATGGAACATGAGGCAATGGCAGCCCCAAGTTGCACAAGGAGAGATTTAGGTTGGGTATTGGGGAAAATTTCTTCACCAAAAGGGCTGTCCAAGCAACCACCAGGACATTGGTTGAATTCCAATTCCCAAAGATGGGATTTCATACATTTTGTCCCCTCTTAGCTCTGAAAGTCTTGACTGCAGTTTCTAGTTTAGCCAGCCAGCACCTCACATGCTCTTGTTTTTGTGTTATGAGCTCATCAGCTGGCAGTGCCCCAGCCCCTCTCCTGCCCTGGGCGGTGCCACAGCAGGAAGGTGCAGGACAGGGACTGTGCCCAGCCAGGGGCTGTGCTGGGAGCCTGCACTCCCCACACCCCTCAGCCAGGGCTGTGTTTGCCCTGCAGCAGCACCAGCCCGGCTGCTGAAGTTGGTGCAAGCACAGCTGCGCTGAGGGATGGAGTCCAGAGCAGGGAGTGCAGCAATTGGGCTGCAGGGGCAGTGCACAGCAGAGCAGGGACTGGCTTTGGGTGATCAGTTGAAGTGGGAGTTTGAGTCTTGGTTTGAGTCTTGCCCGGAGCTGGTTCAGCTCTTGTGTTCAGTGAGTTTCACCTGACACGTCCCCTCTGTCTGGCTGGATGCTGTTTGAGGAGCAGGGCTGGGTGCATCCCTCACTCAGAGTAACCTGAGCTGCTGAGCTGGCGGCTGAAACACCCAAAAGCTGAGAGGGGCTGGAATCTCAGGAAGCAGCAAGGCAGGGGAACTGATGTCCTAGTAATGGGCAATTGCTGGTACCACTGGGGTGTGATTTTAAACTCTAGCCCATTTCCTTTGATAATGCAAATAATTTGTGCAAAGCTTTCAGCCTTTAGTGGTTTTCACACACTTTAGAATCGTTTCTATTAGATTGAACCTTTCAGGGGATTTGCAGGAAGAAATTCAGTGTTGAAACCAAATTGTCGCCTGGGGATTCTCAGGATAGTCACCACTTACAGCACAATTTCAGTTTTGCAGTTCAAGGACTAAGATAAAATTTAAATACCTTAATTGTTTCTCTGGATTGATAGGGTTGGTTTTTTCAGGACTGGAAGGGATAGCTTCAGCTCTTGGATCCTTAATTAAAATGTTGGATATCAGTTTTCCACAATAATCTCTTTTGGTATTCTGTAGATTGTTGGAGGAAGGACCAGACCCAACTGAGTTACTGGTTCTAAAACCAGACATTTAAAAAGAATACTAAACCCCCTGCAATGAGTTAATTAGTAATTGACATGTGAGAAGAGCACAGCAAGCCATAAATAAATTCCTGCCTCAGGTCAGTTGTTTTGCAGAGGTACAAACCTGCCAGTGCTGCCTGTGGGGTCACAGCAGTGATGGTTTCTGTGGTGCTCTCGTGTGTACACCTCACATCAGGTCACTGCTGCAGCAGGGGTGTCCTCTGTCACTGCCAGCAGATATGTGATTATTTAGGGAATTAGTAATGCAGCTAATTGCGCAGTGACATATGTGCTCCTCGGAAAAATACCTCCTCAAAGCCCTGTCACCAGACACGTTCTGTCTGGAGTGTCAGAAGTTAATTGGCCATAGTCATAAAAGCTGTAATTGCAATGGAAAAAAATTACAGGGAACTGAATTCCTATCAGTGTTTCCTTCAGGTCTGCTCTGACAAATCCCATCAGCCCAGCACATCCATCTCCAGGGCTGCACTGGGCAGGTGTCAGAGCCTGCTTTGAAGGCTCAGTGCATGTCTGGGTCACTGCAGGGGCTGCACAGGTTTTTCTTTATTTTAATTTAGTTTTAGTCTTGCAGGAGGGGCTTCTTGGGTCAATCATCTTGGGACAAAGCTTTCTGAAGCTGTGCAGAAATACGTGTGAGGGTTTTCAGAGTTCCAGCAGAACTGACAACTGAGAAGAAACAAAAAGGCAGCTTGAGAAGCTTCACCTGCCAGGAGCAGCTGGGACTCCTGAGGCCTTCAGGAAGATTCTTGCAGGGATGTGTGTGGGTCTCTGACAGCACAGGTGTTGTACCTGTGGGTTTGGAACAAGCTCCCAGACAGCAACATGGAGGAACTGAGAGCAGAATGCAAAAAACAGTATCATTTGTAGGCCTCTGTACTGTTAAGTTCGCAGTGAGCTTGGCAGGATTGCTCCCAGACTTCAGAGTTTTCACATCTGGATTCCTTTGGATCTTTGTTTGTTTTGGGGCAGAAGGCCTTTGTATTTGTATTTATTTATTTTTGTACGTTCTAGATATGAAACCCCCCTATACATTACTTTGTTGTTTACTTGTTTTCCCTCTTAGATTACTCCTTGACTAGCGCAGACCTGTCTGCCCTGCAGGGATTTAACTCCCCGGGAATGCTGTCCCTGGGGCAGGTGTCTGCCTGGCAGCAGCACCACCTCGGTCCCGCGGCTCTCAGCTCTCTTGTGTAAGTACCCGGGTTCCAGGGGGGTACTGGGGGCTTCTGCTCCTCTGCTGGAGCAGCTGCACCAGGGAATACTCAGCACGATTTAACCTCTTGTCTGTCCTGCAGAACATCCCTGTGTCGGGGGGTGTTTGTCCCTTCAGTCACCCCCGGCTAACGAGCTGTGTCCCTGCAGGCTCAGCTTCTCACCAAGGAGGCACTTGTGTGGTGACTGAAATGTTAGGCAGTACAAAACACCTGTTTGTTCTGAACTTCTGTAAATGCGGCTCAGACCTTTAATTAATGCCTTTGTCACCCTCGCTCTTCCCATAAGGCGCATTTATTTCTGTGCTGAGCCCCAAGGCCTCACCATCACAGACAAGTGAATTGTCACTTGCTTTTCACTTTCTGCGCTTCCTTACTTGCGCCTTTGGTTTTCCTCCCCCAGCACTGGCAGCCAGCTATCTCAGGGTTCAAACCTCTCCATTAACACCAACCAAAACATCAACATCAAATCGGAACCCATCTCCCCTCCCCGGGACCGCGTCACCCCCTCCGGCTTCCCGCCGCAGCAGCCGCAGCAGCCGCAGCCGCCGCCGCCGCCGTCGCGCCAGGAGCTGGGGCGCTCCCCGGTCGACAGCCTGAGCAGCTCCAGCAGCTCCTACGACGGCAGCGACCGCGAGGACCCGCGCAGCGACTTCCACTCGCCCGTGGTGCTGGGGCGGCCGCCCGCCGCCGAGGACCGCGAGAGCCCCTCGGTAAAGCGCATGAGGATGGACACGTGGGTGACATAAACCCGCCGTGCCGCCCCTCAGCCCTGTGCTCAATGAACTGTCCTGACATATCTAAATTTATACATAAGGACATGAATAAGTATATTTATATGTATATACATACGTGCATATATATATCTTCACATGCATATATATGTGCTAGTGTGTGTAGCATACACCAATCATCAGGCACTTACGACAAACTCTTGTATAGCTGCAGCTGTCCCTTGGTAACAGTAACAGAACAATCCCGTAGGTTTGATCTCTAGTCTGGCACTTACCTGGACTCGTGTGTGACCCCAGAGCGGCGTCCCCGCAGTGTCCCCTCCTCCTCCGCACCCACCGGGCGAGGGCTCGCCTGTAGTACCGTCCCTGTGTGTAGTCAGCTCTATGGTTACTCGTAGTTAAGAAATAATTGCTTTGTAGCAGCAGAGCAGTAGAAAAGCAGGAAGAAGAAAGCAATACTGTACATAAACTGACCTTTCTATTACCCAACCTGGCATGGGTCTCTATTGCAGAGGGTGCATGGAGAAGGGCTGATGCTATAAGAAATAAAAAAAAACCAACAAAAACCCTGTTTTGCACGTGCAAAAAAAAAAAATAGTGTATTGGGTCAAAGAAGTGATTTTTTTAATGAGTGAAAGAGAGACATAGAGAACTCGCATGAAATATTCAGAAAATATTAGCCTAGAAAATAGAACATTAACAAAATAAAATTAATATATTAAGTTATAATTGGAATATGTTTGACAAATTTGTTTTTACGTTCATACCTTTGAAAAATATAGAAACGGATTTTAGCTCATGTATATTTTATATTAAAGAAAACAATACCCTAATGAATTGAAGACTATATATAAAGTTATATACAGTACTTTTGAACACATTCTGCTATGAATTATTTATATAAGCCAAAGCTGTATGTTGTAGCTTTTTTGTAGAGTATAGTTTTATCTTATTTTGACTTTCTAGTTTTTGCTTTCAAAGATGAAAAGGAAAAACTTGCAGGCGGAACCTTGGGGGAAAAATAAGCCATGAACACTTATATGTAAATTTAAATTTGAGCCAAACTCTTTGTGTATATAGCATCCTAAATATATTATCACCTTTGGTGTAAGTACCTATGTATTGTACGGTCACCAGATTAAAAAGTATATTTTTGTGGATTGACGCCAACTTGAAACAAGGCGAGGTCCTTATTAAGTAGAGTATTCACTGTTTAATATTTACTATTTTGTTAAATATACTGTACTTTCTTTGGATTTTAATTATTATTAATATTATTATCCAGATTTTTCAGAGGGTGTATAAAGGGGTTGGCCCCCTCACTGGTGGTGAATGTGTGCCGTTCAATTGTAATCTCTGTGCTGTATGGTTAAGCTTCATTATACATTTTATATATATGTATATAAATAGCAAAGTGGCAAAAAAAATCCGGTGTTAAGTTCATCCTGCATAAATATAAAAAAATCTGTTACAACACATTTTAAGGCATCATTTTAAAGCTGCCTCTCCCGAGGAGGAAAAAAAAAACCAGTGGAAAAACTTGACCTAATTTCTCATGATAGGGAAATGACACATATCAGAGGAGCACAAAAGGTTTTGTGAGTTGGCAAGTGGTTTGGGAAAAATTCGCTGCCTCCAAGAAAGAGAGGGAGGAACGCAGAGCCCCCGTGTGCCGCGAGGCGGGGCTGGGAGCGGGGCTGGGAGCGGGG
>VXBR01001594.1:3852-28193 GCA_013400215.1 Cisticola juncidis | reverse complement strand
CTTCCTTGTCCTTCCTTTCCCTTCTTTTCCTTCCTTTTCCTTCCTCCTCCTTCCTTGTCCTTCCTTTTCCTTCCTCCTCCTTCCTTCTCCTTCCTCCTCCTTCCTGTTCCTTCCTTTCCCTTCCTTTCCCTCCTTTTCCTTCCTTTTCCTTCCCTCCCCTTCTCCCACACTTTCTGCACCATTACTACCCCTCCTGCCTCACCCATCCCACCCCTACACATCAGGAACATCCTCTGGTGCCACTGAGCTGCTCGAGCACCTTTCTCCTCAGAGGGAACTTTGGTGTTTCTGGCTGTTACAGCACCTAAAGGCAGCATTCACCCCCCTTTTCCTCAAAACTGACCCTTCTCACTTCAGCAAACCAGCAGACAACCCTGGGTACCAAACCCTTCAATTTTCAGTATCCATGGTGAAGTGGAATGGCAAAATGCTCTGGATTTGTTCCTCCAGACACACTTGTCCTCAGTTTTCAAATTATTGATGGAAACATTACCAAAAAAACCCCAAACCCCAAACTACCAAGCTGAACATGCTCAGGGGCTGGTGCTGATTTGGCATCAACCACAATTCAGGCTTGAAACACTGCAGGACTTTGAGTCCACTGCAATTTGGAGTTTCCCTTTCTCAGTCTGTGAGAGGCTTTCCCGGAGGAAGGGCAGAAGAACCGTGACCCTGGAGCAGGGCTGTGCTCTGCAGGAACTTCAAAGTGAGCCATTAGTTCAGTTCAATTCGGTTCATTTGCGTGAGTTAAACAGTTCTGAGCTCAGAGCCCCCAGCCAGAGCCCTGGGTACCCCGGGATGCCCCTGAAGGCTCCACAGCCTTGGCAGTCACTCTCCACCTTCTTTAGGGATTAAAACAAGCCCTGAACTCCTGAGCCCAGGGTGCTGAAATGGCTATGGAGCAGTCTGACCTCCTGGGAGTCCTTCCCCTCCCTTCAGAGAGCCCTGAGACAGATCCCTCTGACCCAAAGGGGACAGATCCCTCTGACCCAAAGGGGACCAGGCTGCTGCAGCTCAGGGCTCTTGGAGGGGAGCCTTCACTGAATCCCATTTCTCACCCAGGAAAAGTTTTCTCTGTGGCACATCACCCCAATACCCATTGGTGTCCATCATCACTCCTCTAATTTCGGTACCAGGCAGGTAAGGAGCAGCTGGAACCAGTTTTTTTCCTCTGTTTTGCAGAGGAAAGGACAGGGTAAAGAGAACACACAAAAATACAGCACAAAAGTAATAAATGTATTTGTGCTGCTCAAGGTTTCAGCTCCAAACTGGCACTGGCAGGAGTTTGTGGTGCTAAAAATTATCTTGCAAAAAAAAAACAACAACAAAACATCCTTTCTAAAGGTCAGATGCTCAGGAGGATACATGTAGAAGGACAGTATCACATCGTCTAGGCCAACTAATTTGTCATATTTTCAATACATGCTTGGAAGGGATGTGCTGCTCATTTCAACTAGACCAGCCTCGAAGATCAATTGTTTTCAGACCAAGGTTTATGAAACAGCCCAAATGTGCTACACCCCAAACCCACCAAAAAACCCCACCCTGTTTGCCAGCACAGGCACAGACCCTGCCAGCCCTGGGCTGAGGCCTGGGAGGGGAGTGGGCACTGGAAAATGCTCTGCACAAATTAAGGCTAAATGGACATTTTTGGCTGTGCTTTGATGTCCCAGCACGGCTGTTCTTCTGTAACCCAGAGAAGAGATAAAAACCTCAGGATGAGAATATCTGACAGAAAAAAAGGACAATATATGTTTACTAATTTTTCCAAAGGTCCCAGGGCAAATTCCCCAATTTTGCACGGATTAATTAGAGTAATTAGTTAAGTCATTAACTGTAAGGTCTGTGAAGCACCGTGTTATTTTATCGTTCATTTCTACTCAGTGAGATCTTGATACATGACTGGGTTTCCTAAACACCTCCTAGGTACAAATAACTAATGACAACAGCAGTGAATGAAAATATTTAAGGTGACTGCAAGACTCTGGGATGAGACTCTATTCATCAGCACAACTTTATCACCCTCAGGAGGGAGGAGAGCCTGCCTGAGGGCTCTGTGTGCTCCTGCCAAAGCAGAGGAGCCCCACAGACTCCCTGTGTCTGGGACTGGGATTATTGCATGGCAGGGACGGCAGGCACTGAACAGAACTTTACCAAATCTGCTTTTAACTTTTGCAATGTCAAAACTCTGGTGTGCAGCCAATGCTGGCTGCTGCTCCGCTGACTTATTTTTAAACACTTGCCAGCGTGTTATAAAATGAACATCCCTCCCCTCCTCTTCCCCGGGCTGGGGAGAGGAGCTGCTCCTCCTCCAGGAGCGAATCCATCTGTGCCTGCTCCTGGGACAGCACGTGGGGACAGGGCAGGGCCCGGCAGATCCACGGGCACTCAGGGCTGCTGGGCATCAGCCAAAGGCTGGACCTGATCCTGGAGCCTTCTCCAGCCTGGATTGTTCTGTGGATCTCCAGCAGGAGCACCTGAGGGGCACCACGTGCCCATTCCTTGGCATCACTGTCAGAGCTCATGGAACCTCCTCCTCCAGCTGACTGCACCGTGTGCTGGAAATAAAACCTCTCTGATTCTCCACTTCAATGCCTGCAACCCCCAGCATCTCCATCAGCCTCTTACCCAACAGGGGCAGTGAAACCCCAAACTCTGGGCTGTGTGCAGGCTGTGCCAGCCCCTCAGCATCACAGGGATCTCTGTCCACAGAGCAGCAGGAGAAATGCTCCCATATGGACCCTGAAATGAGTAAGGGCCATTGTGGCCCTCATCCCATAATTCCCCATATGTTACATGCCTGGAATTGTCTGCAGAAAGTAACTTGCTCTTTATGTTTAAAAAAAACCCCACCAAAACCCTGCTGTGCATATTTCTGGCATTTCTTCAGCTTGGCTTTGAATTCTGGGTTAGGCCACGCATTAGTCAAATGAAATAATAAACAGCTGAAAATCATTACACCAGCTCTAATCCTATCTTAAGGATAAGTCTGTATCCTAGGCTTAGTAATCAAGTATTAGGCCCTATTTCCTGCTATTAATAACAGGAAAAAAAAAAGTGATTCCGGTAAAAGTTTTCAAGGAATCACAATTAATGGCCAGGAAAAACAAAATCAGTAACTTTTCTTCTCAGGTTTGATTCCCTACTCAGAGTAATGTGGCCACTGCTGCCCTGCCTAAAATAAGCACATTGTGTTTTCATTCTCATTATTCCCTATTGTGTGAAATTTAAACAGAATCCATGTGTGGGCAGCAGCTACCAAATACCTCACAGCCCAAACCAGCACCAGCAGTTCCAGAAAGGAGTTTTAGTCTCCTCCCTGCACACCACCCTTGCAGGCCATGTGCTCTGCAAAGCCCCACTGCAGTGACCATGCATGGCTGCAGTGTCCTGTCACCAGGGCAAGGAGGGACACCAATCCCTAAGGATGCTGTGCCCAGGGTTAGTGCAGTGTCCTGTCACCAGGGCAAGGAGGGACACCAATCCCTAAGGATGCTGTGCCCAGGGTTAGTGCAGTGTCCTGTCACCAGAGCAAGGAGGGACACCAATCCCTAAGGATGCTGTGCCCAGGGTTAGTGCCAAATCTGACATTTGGGTGCAGCCAGATGAGCTAGACGAGCCCAAAGCTCTTTGGAATCTTATGGATTAAAACTCTCCAAGCTCTGAGCTCAGTATTCCCCAGCACATGGGGCTGGCTGAGGAGTCTGCTGAGCCCTTCCTGTCCATCAGGGCTGGGTGATACCTCTGGATGGACAACTCTGAATCCCACCCAACAGCCTGGGATCCTTCATTTCCTTGGGCTGAGGTTGTTTTTAATCCCCAATTGTTCAAGCTAAAGGTAGAGCAGGAATTCCCCCCTGCACCACCACCAAAACTAGAGGGGAGTGATCCATGACTCTACATGATCCTCTGTGAGTGCCATGTACAGAATGAGTGTCATGACTCTGTGACTCACATGCTACAGAAATGAGAAGAAATTGCCTAAATCACTTAAATAGATTGGAGACTCACTGAGACTGCTTAGGCCTGAGAAAAATGAGTTTGGAGGATTTCCCCCTGAAAAGCCAAAGCTCTGGGGAAGCTGTGCCTGTGGGAGTGCAGCCCCTCATGGAAACACTCTGGTCACACGTGTCACTCCCCAGTGTCCCCAAGTAGAGCAGTGCAACAGAAACCTGAATTATTTCCCCCAAACATAACATCAGTCACAGCCCAGAAGCCCACCCTAGGGAACACATGTGCAGTCCCCTCACTGCTGGGCTCCTCCAGGAACAGCAGCACACCCAGGAGCAGGCTCAGAGGAATGCTCAGGTTGGACTGGATGGTCCCTGTGGGTCCCTTCCAGCTCAGGATATTCCAGGGCTCTGTGGGCACTGCAGGCAGCCAGGTGGGGCAGCAACAAAGACAAGGGGAGGAACCACAAATTTCTTGCTTCTTCCTGAGTACTTGGGCTTGGGGATAATAAAATGTTTTTACAGGTGTGAAGACACTGGACAGCAAAGGCAAGGACAGTGCTGTTAATTCCTCTCTGCTTTAAGTTTGGATTCTGCACCTTTTGCTGGAAAAGCAGCAGCAGGCACACAGAACAGCCAGGGAGGCTGAGGAGACTCTCCAAGCAGAGGGAGAACATATCCCTTCCACAGCTCACTGGCAATCTGCCCACTTTAAGGTTATCCAGCAATAAATTTGTGGCAGATCTCTGGGTTTTGCCTCTTGAGGCACGAACACTTCAGGCCTTACAATGCAAGTATAAATAAAATGTAAGTAAATGGCAAAGGAAGAACAGTCCTGCTATAAAACACACAGAGCTAAATGATACTTCGAGGGAATCTGAAGGAAAATTAGTCACTTTTCCTTTTTCTGAAGGACAATTAGTGATTTCACTGGATGAGTTTTCCCCTGGAAGTCCTGCTCGCTTTCTAACATCTCAATACATCTGTGCAAGCTTTTAAAAATCCAGCCATGCAGCAGATCCAGCCAGGGCAGTGCTATCACCAGCACCAAACACACATCCAGCAATACCAGAGCAGTGCCTTTCACAGGCAGCAAGGTGTGATTAAGATAAGAAAGGTGAGGAATGCCCAGAGACTGCAGCAGGAGCAGCCAGGGGAGGTTTGCTGGAGCGGATCCACAGCACAGCCCAGTTATCTCCCGTGTCATCGCCCCTCAGCCTGCTGAGCACAGCCCAGCACAGCCCCCACAGCTCCCCAGCAGCACATTTGTCATCCTGGGAGCTCTTCACTCATCTCTGCTCCATCTGATGCCCGTGCATGAGGCTCACACGTGCCACAGCGAGCTGCAGACGCTTAAGTCCTCGAAGCAGCAGATTTTCCTTCCCACTGAGGCAGCACAAATGAGTTTGTTACGTTGACTGGAGCTCAGTGCAAACAGCAAAGAGCCTGGCTGCATATAAAACACAGAGACAGAGGCAGCTGGGGCTGAGGGACTCTCATTTACTGACCATCTCTGCATCCTTCCAGTGCTGATAAAGAAAGACATGAAAAAGATTTCTCATCCTCTCTCAGCCAAATGAGAGCTCTGGTTTAGGCCTTATTACAACACTATTTACATATGGAGGGAGAATTTCCAGGCAAGCACCTGCAGCCAGGTGTTTAGGGGTATTTAGACTCCAATTTCCACTAATTTGACTGTAAGTTAAATCATATTTAACTTAAATCACAAGCACTCTAGAGTTCAGTGAGTGTTTGGACAACACTCTCAGGCACAGCCTGGGATTCTGGGGGTGTCTGTGCAGGGCCAGGAGCTGGATTTTGATGATCCTTGTGGGTCCCTTCCAGCTCAGGAGGTTCTCTGATTCTACAGTTGAAAAGAGAAGTGATCTGTGAGGATCTCTTGCCTGAGGTCACAGGAGACATGTGGAAAGAGGCAGAACAACAATGTGTCCCACAGCAAACGTAACTGGTGACAATCTTTCCTCCTGGTACCTCTGGGACCTTGGGGGTCCAACAGGAGATGTCTCAGACACCAACTGTGTCCCATGGCCAGGGGATCCCAGCTGCACCTGACCCCACAGCTCTGGATGCCTTTCCCATCCTGGTTTGGGTTGGGAAGGATTTCAAAGCCCATCCCATTCCACCCCCTGCCATGGCAGGGACACCTTCCACTATCCCAGGGTGCTTCAAGCCCTGTCCAACCTGGCATTAAACACTAAAATATATTTAACATAAGCTGTACCCAACCTGCCCAGCCTGTTTTGGTCCTTGCCTGGCTGGGCCATTTTCCTGTACCAAGATACAGAGCCCCACGCTGGGCCAGGCTGAAGGGACACAGCGGGTCCCTGGTGCCACCTCCTGCTCAGGCAGGGCCATCCCAGAGCACAGGGCACAGCTTTGTGTCCAGAGGGCTCTGCAATATCCCCGCTGAGGAGACTCCANACTGTGTCCCATGGCCAGGGGATCCCCTGCACCTGACCCCACAGCTCTGGATTCCTTGCCCATCCTGGTTTGGGTTGGGAAGGATTTCAAAGCCCATCCCATTCCCCCCCCTGCCATGGCAGGGACACCCTCCACTATCCCAGGGTGCTTCAAGCCCTGTCCAACCTGGCATTAAACACTAAAACATATTTGATATAAGCTGTACCCATCCTGCCCAGCCTGTTTTAGTCCTTGCCTGGCTGGGCCATTTTCCTGTACCAAGATACAGAGCCCCACGCTGGGCCAGGCTGCAGGGACCCAGCGGGGCCCTGGTGCCACCTCCTNTCCCTGGTGCCACCTCCTGCTCAGGCAGGGCCATCCCAGAGCACAGGGCACAGCTTTGTGTCCAGAGGGCTCTGCAGTATCCCCGCTGAGGAGACTCCAGCCCCTCCCTGGGCAGCCTGGGCAGGGCTGGGCACTGCCAGGGCAGAAGTTGTGCCTCCTGGGCAGGGGGAATTGCTGGGCTCAGGCCCTGCCCGTGGCTCTGGTGCCACTGCTGGGCCCCCGGAGCAGAGCCTGGGCCCTGCTCTGCCCCTCCCTGCACACAGGGACACCCAGGGCTGAGGGCCCCTCTCAGCTGGGGCTCCTCTCCAGGCTGGGCAGCCCCAGCTCCCTCAGCCTTTCCTCATTAGAGAGATGCCCTAATTACGGAACTTACCACTGAAGATGTGATTAAATGGGTCTGAGATTCAGACCATTCCTATGGGGCAATGAAACCAGCAGTGGGACACCTGTACAGGAAGAAAGGAAACCCAGGGCCTGCTTAAAAGACAGGCCCATGGACTGGTACCTGCTGCCAGTTAAACCTGGAAAAGATGCCCCCTCCTTTCCCTTCAGTGAATGCTGACAGGTTTTCCATGCAGAACATGATCCATTCCAGCCCTGCTTCCTGCTCACACCAAGTGTGCCTGGCACTGGGGAAAACTCCCTGAGCTCAGCATCCTCACAAATCAAGGCCAGGATCTGAGTGCTAGCAGAGAAATACCTGCAGCTCTGTGATCCACGGTGTCAGGCTGGAAATAGCTCATCCACTCCATTCATGTGCTGAAGAGATGGATGCTGGAGGGTTTAACTGCACCCTTGATATTCCAGCCTGCAATGGGTTTTTGAAGTGACTGCAAGGCTGAGGGAAGGCACAACAATTACATCCTCAGAAACCTGAATTCTGACAAGCACAGTCCCAGAAGCTCCTGTCAGGGCTGAAATCTGCCCTTTGAAGAAGGCAGCTGGATAATTCAGGAGTGGGGAGCAAAGGAATGGACAGGAGGGCTGGGATGTGCTTACCCTAAATGACAAAATGCTCACTTGTGTGGAATGTGGAAGGGCTTCACTGCATCTGCACTTTCTCCTGCTCTGGTCAAAGGGAGGGAAAGGGTAAAGCAGGGGAAAATAGAAAATGAGAGGAAAAGGGAGAATTGATGGGAGATGGTGAAAAAGGGAGAGGTAAGGAGATAAAACCCAGGAGCAGTGGTAAATTCTTTGAGGTTTGCAGTCTAAAAGGAGACCAAGATTTCATGTGAGCTTCAGGGCCAAGACCACACTGTGCTCCATCACAACCCAAGGTGTCACCACTGATTCCTTGTCCCTGCTTTTCCTCTCTAACTTAACTAAAATTACCTTTGCCCACACCCTGGACTCCAGCCCTGCCAGTTGTGGGATGGATCCCACAAGTCCCCCAGACTTCTGTGCTGACCCCAGAGTCAGTGACCAGAGATCCTCTGCAGCACCAGGACCAGAAACACTGCTCCAGCAGCTGCTTTTGGCTGTTATTTTTGTTTCATTTCAAAAACATGAGTATTCCCATGGCATTCAACACAATATCTGCCCCCAACTTCAACTGCAAGCCAAGAATCAAAGTCCCTTAAAGGCCACCTGTCTGTTCAAGGGGACACAGATACTTTGCACAAAAGGCATGAAGCATTTGTTTAACCTCAAACCCACCCCTGGGAGCGGGATTAACACCAAACAAAGAAAGAAGAAAAAAACTCAAAATGTAAGGGGGTCAAATGGAACAGCAAGTGCTGCTTTAATGAGAAGGGCAGCAAATGAAAAGATGTGGCCTTTAACAAGGTACCATGGGTAAGACAGAAGGACAAAATAAAGGCACCAGCATCACTGAGTGCTGCTGGAAAATTGCCTTTTTGCTTCAGTGCTCTGTACAAACCACAGTATCTGTCCCAGGGCCGCAGATGTAATTTGGTACAAAAGCAGACATAAATATGCTTAAATAATTCAGGGCAAGAGTCTAAAGAATATGGGCTGCCTTGGGTAGCTCCTGACATTCATCTTCAAGCCACCAAAGAGGCCAAACAGCTCGTGACTGGTGTGGTTGGCCTGATCAGATCCTCTCCCCTGGTGCAGATGAATATCCCAGCACATCCATGGTTATCCACTGCTGCAGGGAGGGCTGGCAGGTCCTGCTGGAATCCAGAGCTGCCAGCTGAGCCAGGAACCTGCTCAGGGAGCCTGGCACAGCAGCCTCTGCCATGGAGCAGCTCCTTAAACATCCTTGGGAGGCACGGAAGGGTAAGAGGGAAGGAATCGCTGATACTATTTTCGTTACAAATTCTAATTACTATGACCTTTAGATGGGATGGAGAGAAGGGCAGAGAGGAACGGTCTGAGGTTAAACAAAGGCAAATGCAGGTGGTGCAGCTGAGGAGGAACAGCCCCAGGCACTGGCACAGGCTGGGGGGCTCTGGAGCAGCTCAGAGGAGGAACTGGGAGTTCCTGGTGCACTGTGAGGTGTCCCTGAGGCAGCAGAGTGTCCTGGGGACAAGGCCAACGTGTCCCTGGGGTGCCTCAGGAAGAGCATTCCCAGCAGGTCAGGAGTGATCCTGCCCCTCTGCCCAGCCCTGGGGGCACCTCTGGGGTGATCCTGCCCCTCTGCCCAGCCCTGGGGGCACCTCTGGGGTGATCCTGCCCCTCTGCCCAGCCCTGGGGGCACCTCTGGGGTGCCCTGTCCAGCTCTGGATCCGCAGCACAGCAGGGCCAGGAGCTCCTGGAGCAGGCCCAGCACAGGCTGTGAGGATGAGGAGGGACTGGAGCATCTCCATGCCCAGGAAAGGCTGAGGGAGCTGGGGCTGCCCAGCCTGGAGAGGAGCCCCAGCTGAGAGGGGCCCTCAGCCCTGGGTGTCCCTGTGTGCAGGGAGGGGCAGAGCAGGGCCCAGGCTCTGCTCCGGGGGCCCAGCAGTGGCACCAGAGCCACGGGCAGGGCCTGAGCCCAGCAATTCCCCCTGCCCAGGAGGCACAACTTCTGCCCTGGCAGTGCCCAGCCCTGCCCAGGCTGCCCAGGGAGGGGCTGGAGTCTCCTCAGCGGGGATACTGCAGAGCCCTCTGGACACAAAGCTGTGCCCTGTGCTCTGGGATGGCCCTGCCTGAGCAGGAGGTGGCACCAGGGACCCGCTGTGTCCCTTCAGCCTGGCCCAGCCTGGGGCTCTGTGCCTTGGTGCACTGAAGTGCCCCTGCTTTCTGCAGGAAAAGGAAGCCTCAGGCACAGAGCCCAGGAATTTTAGTACTGGATCACTAAAACTGGGCTCCCTCAGCTATGGTGTGAGAGCAGAGATTTCCAAAGACACCTGTGAATGTTAAAGGATTTTTCCAAAGGTTGCTAGAATTGTAATCCTGCAGGAACTTGGGGATCTTTTTATCTCAGTACATTGCCAAGCAGCTCTACTGATGAACTTCATTTAAGCAAATGCAACTGAGCCTAACTTCTGTAAAACCATAAGTCTCACTGATTTCTGATTAAGTCTGGCCTTCAGTCCACACAGATTCTTTGGAAAACAGAGCCTTTGATTCTTCTTGATGTCATCTAATGCTCTGCCCTTGAAAATCCCTTCCTTACACTGTCCAAACCAAGCACTTCCAAACCCTGCTTTCTGTGTATCTGAAAGATTGACACTGTTTTTCCTCCAACATGAGTTACATTATTCCTTATCAGATGTACTTGCAAGATCTCTGTGGATTTTTTTAAACAGGACTATTAGTGCAGATTAAAAGGTGTGTTATGAAAAATGACCAATGTGGAGATGTGGAGACAGGGTAAGAAAAGTGATTTTTCCCTTGCAGTGACTTTAATATAAATATTTTGTTTATGTTAATGTAATTATGTTAATGGAACCAGCGGAACATCAGCATTGACAAGTGCACAACAAATCAGGAGGGGCAGCAGGAGCTTTATGTGGCCCAAGTTTTCCAGCACAAATCCACTCCCCAGGCACAGGGGGTCCCAAATGACCCCTGGGTGAGCAGCACAGCCCATGGGGGCCACAAACAATCCCTGTCCAGCATTCCTGAATGTCAGGTGGAATTTAAACTATGAGCCCAACAATTCAGTCCAGCCCCAGCCCCTTCTGGAAGAGCACAGGCCACGCTCTGGGCACAACTTTTGCTCCCCAAGCTTAAAAAAGTGTTAATGCAGTGTCCTGGCAGTGCCCAAGGCCAGGCTGGACAGGGCTTGGAGCAGCCTGGAACAGAGGAAGGTGTCCCTGCCATGGCAGGGGCCTGGAACAAGCTGAGCTTTCAGGTCCCTTCTGACACCAAGCAGGCTGAGGTTGGCTGATTCTGTGAAATTCAGCTGCAGAGAGAAGCTCAGAGCCCCATCACAGCACTGTCCTCACACAGGGTCACCTCTCCTGCACTCCTGCACTGTCCTCACACAGGGTCACCTCTCCTGCACTCAGCCCTGGCTGAAGGGCTCAGCAGGCAGAGAGGGTCACCAGAGGAAAGCTGAGGGTTCACAGGGACACAGGAGCCTGAGCAGAGATGCCCATGGCTGGAGCATTGAGAAGAGCACTGGTGTGGCCAGCAGGAGCCAAAGTGCTGGGATCTAACATGAAAATGATGGTTCCACCCATCAGTTCTATCCCATCCCTCCTTCCCGGGATACAGACATGAGCCATGGCCCAGGGAAGGACACAGGGGCTGGCTGAGCTCTGGGGGTCAGCATCAGGGCAGGGCGGGCAGGGGGCTTCTGTCTGTCTGTCCCAGCACAAACCACAGCAGAGCGGAGCTGCCCGGCCCTGCCTGCCCCTCCTCTCCTCCCCAGCAGGGAGGGAGGCAGGAACACAGGATCAGCACCTTTCCCTCCTGAAAACAGAGACAAAACCCCTTCCTGACAGCCCCAGATGTCCTGGGCATATAACACGGAGCCAGCCAAGCTTCAGCGAGTGGCAGAGTGATATAAATCAGGATTGAGCCTCTCCCATGGGATTGCTGGCTCATCTCACCATCACACCTGCCTGGAACACCCCGCTGAACCACCCTCATTACCCATCCCCTTTGTGCAGCCCTGCATTCATTCACGAGCTGTTAAATGGGAAGGAAATGCATTGATCTCCAGGATTTACAATTACAGCCCGACACACAGCTGGGTTTATTAGGTGAATCAAGCCTGCACACACACAAAAAACGACCCTCTGTGAGCGACACTTAAAAAAGGCATCAATTTCTTTGGGAGGCCTGTGCAGTTACAGAGCACACAACACTCCTGTGCATTAGTTAAAGAGCCTGCAAGCCTCCAGCACCATCAGTCTGCCCTGATGGAGATGTTCCTACCCAGTGTCACAAAATGAGGTTTATTAAATCATTCTGCAGAGCTCAGCAGAGCCACGTCTGCTCCTCGGTTCAACCCCACACAGAAAGGCTCCCAGTCCCATCTCTGCAAGCTCCCAGACATGGTGGTTTCAACCACAATATTATTGCATTTCTCTGTGAACACTGCTGGATTACCACAGTTAAGTTCTGTGGTTGGATTTTTAAAGCAGATCATTAATTTTTCTATAAAACACACATCTAAAACCTTTAGGCTGTGACGAAAAGTCTCAGCCAAAGTCTCAGCTTAACCACTTTGATAAACACAAGCATGGAAGTGCTGGGTCCTGCACTGGGGCCACAACAACCCCACAGAACACTCCAGGCTGGGCAGAGGGGCTGCAAAATGCCCAGAGGGAAAGGACATGGGGGTGCTGTAGATGAGGCTGGACATGAGCCCAGGTGTGCCCAGGTGTGCCCAGGTGTGCCCAGGTGTACCCAGGTGTACCCAGGTGTGCCCAGGTGGCCAAAAAGGCCAATGGCACCTGGGCAGAGCCAGGAATAGAGAGCAGCAGGACCAGGGCACTGACCCTCCCCCAGTGATGGCACTGCTGAAACACCTTGAGTGTTAAGTTCAATTTTGGGCTCCTCCTGANGAATTTCCCCATGGAAAGGGTGCTCAGGCCCTGGCAGGGGCTGCCCAGGGAGGTTTGGAGTGCCCATCCCTGGAGGTGCCCAAGGACAGGCTGGAGGTGGCACTCAGAGCTCTGTGCTGGGGACAAGGTGGAGATGGGGCACAGGTTTGACTTGACCTTGGGCTTTTCCAACCTTACTGATTCCATGATTCCATGAACAACCCTGCTGCAGAGTGCCCTGGGGACAAGCACAGCACTCCTGAAGATGCTCCTCCTAAAGGGAGTTGCTGCTGTGTGGTGAAAGCTCTGCAGAGGCAACTGAAGAAGGTTTAAAGTGGGTTTCACTCAAGAGGAACAGAACAAGCATTCAAGCACAGAAAAAGCAGCTGGAGGAGAAGCAACAGAGAAATCATCACAGAACCACAGAATGGGTTAGAAAGGGCCTGAAAGATCATCTCATTCCACACCCTGCCATGGGCAGGGACACCTCCCACCAAAAAATGCCAAGGCTGAAATGGCAACACAAAAATCAGAGCAGCACTTGCCTCACAGAAAGCAAACCCCTCCAGATGCACTTGCATGGACAGACACACTCCCACTGTTTTTAAGACATGAGAGCCACTCTTGAAGCTCTGAAGCAGCCCCTGGTTCAAGGTCAGATGCCAGGAGGATCCAAGTTAAACAGTTTTCAGAGCTGCAGGAAGCCCCCAAACAAATTCTTGGTACAGCAATTTTCTCCTCAGAAAGATCCTCTAGAACTGTGATAGAAAATGTAAAAGAACTCCCTCCAGGACCCCAGGTACCCCTGCTGCCCTTTCTCATGTGACCAGCCACGTTCTGCAGAGCTCTTGCAGCTGACCAAAAGTGCTGAAATCACAGCAAAGCCAAAGGGCCACGTCAGTGCTGCAAAAAAAATCACCTTTTCTCATCTGTCCCCACTCCCTACCTCAGATTTATTTGTCCCTGGCAGAGATGTAGTGAGGGTGACACTCGAGGAGCTGATGGCACAGAAGATCATCTTAATTCCCAAACTTGACAAAGGCACCAAGAAACCAGGGCCAAAGCCAGAGGTCAGGGTATCTGCAGGACTGCAGGGGGTCAGCAATGCTCATCTTACCCACATCTACAGTTCTGAAGCAGAAAGTGCTGTTTGGAGGGTTTCTATACAGACTGAGGCACTCCAGGGGTTAATGTCACCCTCTGTCACACAACTCTGAACAGGGCTCATCTCAAGTGCCACGGGGAAGAAGGAACCACTGAGAGCAGCAAGGAGAGGCACAGTTAGAGCTGAACTGATAACTCCCCCAGCCTGGGCTAAATAAATGATGTGTTTTGTGAGTTCCAGGCACTCTCCCAGGAACACTGATGCAGCTCCTTGGTATGAGTCCAAGGCAGTTATCTCTCAGTCATTCTGCCTCCTTGTTAAAGGTAGGAAGAAAAATGTCCTTTATTATCAATTCCAAATTGTTCTTCAGCTGAATTACCTGCGAGGAGGTGAGGTTATTTGAGAAAATACGTGGAGTCCTGTATTTTTAGCTTCATGAACGGGCCTTGTAAGAATCTGGAGATTGCTGCTGGCATTTTCCAGTGTAAGGAATTTGTGGTTTTGGCTGATCCATCCCCCCAAGGCTCTCCTGTGGGGATCAGGGAGGAGGGCAGGGGGCCCAGGGAAAGACAGAATGTCAGTGAGCAGACTGAGCCTCAGCCCTGGGCTTTATCCACATGTAGCAATAAATCCAGGAAGCTGCACAGCTCCCCAAGGCTCCCTTGAGCACTGAGTGCATGTGACACCTGCCAGCTCCAGTCCAGCTCAGCTGGCTGGGGAAGGCAAGGTGGGATCTGCAGAGGGAAATTTTATATAAGGGCTTTTATAAGGGACTCTGAAGGACCCAAACCTTCCTCCCAAGCTGAGGAGCATCCCTTCCTGGCTCCAAACTCTCAGGGAAACAGCAATTTCAGAGAAACTGCTCTCCACACTGGGCATGGGCATCTCTCCCTGTACCCATCACTCAAGACCTGTGAGTGCACCAGGAAAAACATTAACCCAAACCTGGTGGAAGGGGTTTTACCAGAACAGTCATGTTGGGCATTTCAGGGTTTTTTTGGCTGCCTCTCAGCTGAAGGTTTTAGAGCCCTGGCTGTGCCTGCACACAGGGAGCAGAGATTTCTCATTTCATACATCATTTACTCCTGCAGTGATTCCAGAGAGTCTCAACACGTCCCTAATACACGGAAGGGGAGAAATCCATCCTTCCCATGATAATGGCTCAGGCTGGAGATCCTGAACAGATTTCTCAGCGCAGCAATGCCTCTCACTACAGAATAATCACATGTCCTTAATAGAGAAGTACAAGGCAAACCCAGGAAAACACCAACTCATCACAGTCAGAGGATCCTGGTTACAACAGGAGCTTTCCCTCAGCTCTGAACAAGTTATTTAGTGCACAGCTCCAGCCCTGAGTGGAGCTGATTCTCACTGGAATCTACCAGTGTTTCCAGAGAAGGAAAGATGCCTGGGGAGGGTCAGTGGATGGGAACAGAAGCATCCAGACCCCTTTCCACAACCTGTGCTACCAGCAGCAGTTAAAGCAGTCAAAGGAGTTATGACACATCTGCAAGCTCAGGTTGGGTTTAAGTGTCCCCACAGTCAGGACTGAGGTGTTTTTGACTGGAGCTATGCCACCCCAGAGCTCCCTGCCAGCCCTGCAGGCAGAGAGAAGCTCTGCAGGACAGGAATCACAGGAATCACAGGAATCCCTGGCCCTTTGCTGGACTTTCAGCCATACTGAGCTAAAGCACAGCTCCAACAGGCACTGTAATAACGGGGACTGTCTTGGGTTGAAAAGAAATGTAACCAAAATGTGCATTCTGTTTTCATCTGTTGAAGCCGTTTGGGAGATATTGTTCTTTATCTCTTGTAACTCCAGGGGGGAAGAGGGTGATGCCTTCTGTTAATGGACACCTGATAACAGCAGATAAGGCAGGGCCTCCTTATCTCTTCCTGCCCCCATCCCCTGTGAATGGGCCATTGAAGGCTCTCACAGCACTGATGACATCACCTCATCCCATTGGGAGAGGCTCCACCCAGTGGGAGGAGCCAAAGCCTTTCCATGGGATCAAACAGCAACCCCAAACACCAAGGGAGCTGTTCCCACTGGATTCCCAGAGGATGACTGGGCCCTTTCCTGAGGATCATCTCTGCTGCAATGGAGCCACATCTGTCACTCTGGGACGACTTGGGCTGCTTCCAACACCCTGCCCAACAGGGTGTCAGCTTTGCATGCTGACTCTGTCAGTGACCCTTTGTACTATTGCATTTATCTTATTTTATTTTTTACCTTTTTTGTTGTTGTTTCTTTTTTCTCTATTAAATTGTGTTTCTGACTTGAAGTCTCACTGGTTTTGCTTTCAAGCCAGTACAGGGACAAATATAAAAATATAAAAATTTTTAAAAATAGAAGTGAGAGCAAGAGACCTAGGAAGGAAAGGGAGGATGCCATGAAGAGTGGAGATGTAAAGGGGAATACTGAGCTCAAGGCTGCAGGGTGTGACAGGAGAGCTGCCAGGCTGGGTGAGCCCAGTGCTGGGAATCCACTGGAGCTCCTGGGGAACAGCAGGGACAAGGGCTGAGCTCAGCTCTGTGCTCACCCATCCCAGCAATGGCTGCAGTGAGCCCCAGGGCCTTGGAGAGGTGTCAAAGCTCACCAGGTAAAGCCCCCAGGGGAAATTCAACACAAAAATGGGCCCAGGACAGCCATCATGAACAAAACCAGAGGTTACAGGGAATTCTGCATCCCAGAAGGCAGCACAGCCAGAGGGATGAGCTGGGTCCTCTGCCTCAAGTCTCACAGAGATGCCCTGGTGAGAGCTGGCAGGAAGGTACCAAGGCAAAACCCTTCAATGCAGAGGCAAATGAAGTTCACTGACTTAATAGAAATTTGTGTCCATCTTCTGAAAAAAGAATTTTCTTTGGAAGATGTGGGGGGGAAGAAAACCAACTTTAATCAGATGCCCAATGTTCCATCCCAAATCCGTTTGGAAAAGTCTGACAAATAAAGTACACTTTAAAATGTTACCAAAGGAAAGGGACTGGCAGCAGGACAGAGCATGTTAAAGTGAAAAATTAAATTAAAGGCTCAAGGGACAACTGATTAAAAACCTAATACTGTAAGATTTTTCATGCCCCTCTTTGGTCTCCAAAACACTGATTTATTAGAGATCAGCAAAGATGGGACAGGACATATGAAAGAATACACTGACTAATACATGTATCTTCAATAATTTATACAAAATCTCTCTGCCTGGTGTCCTGAGAGCCCGGGATCCTTCTGTGCTGCTCCAGCAAACAAACAAGACCCCAATTAACTCCCCCAGACACAGAGCACAACTCCTGCACCTTGGTTCGCACACACCCTGGGTAAGCACAGACACAGAGCAGCAATCTGCCTCTGCAGGCTGCTCTGGCCCTCAGAAATGAGGAGGAGATGTTGGATGACTCTCGTTACGGTTTTCAGATGGCACAGAAATAACAATATGACTCTTGATATGATGATGAAATGAGAGCAATCTTTATTCTTCTAAATTCTCCACTTATAGAGTACTGTGGCACAATGCATATGATTGGTCCACACCCTTCTGTAAACACCTTTCACTGCCCCAGGATTGTTTTTGGTTCCTCCTCTATTTTTCCCAGGCCTGTGTGAAGGTGTTGTGTGAATGATTTCACACAGACACTGCTGCTGCCTGATGCCTCAATTCATTGTCAGCACACACAGATGCCCAGCAGCAGGTGAATTATCCCAAATCTATGAGGGGCCCTTGGGCATCTCTGACTTCCTGCCCTGGTCCTGCCTCCATGAGCCAAGAAATTGCTCTGGAATCTTCCTGGTGCCTGTGTGGGACAGCACCAGCCCTGCCTGGCTGTCCCAGCTGTGTGACCTCAGCATTCCCCATCCAGTGCTCCAGGCTGGGGCAGAGGGGCTGGAACTGGCTCAGGTGGGAGGTGCTGGTCAACAGCAGGTGAACATCAGCCCAGGTGTGCCCAGGTGGCCAAAAAGGCCAATGGCACCTGGGCTGGGCCAGGAATAGAGAGCAGCAGGACCAGGGCAGGGCCTGTCCCCTGTGCTGGCACTGGTGGCTTACCCTGAATTCTGGGGTCACTCCTGAGCCCAACAGGACAATGCAGACCCTGAGGGGCTGGAGCCAGGGCAGGGAACAGAGCTGGGAAGGGGTTGGAGCCCCAGGAGCAGCTGAGGGAGCTGGGAAGGGGCTCAGCCTGGAGAAAAGGAGGCTCAGAGGGACCTTGTGTCGCTGCACAGCTCCTGACAGGAGAGGACAGCTGGGGGGGGTCGGGCTCTGCTCCCAGGGACAGGGACAGGAGGAGAGGGAACGGCCTCAGGCTGGGCCAGGGGAGGTCAGAGTGGAGACTGGGAAAAATTTCTTCACTGAAGGAGCTGGAAAGCATTGAAAGGGGCTATCCAAGGAGATGGCAGAGTCTCCTTCCCTGGCAGTGTTCCAAAAACTGTGTGGATGTGGCACTTGAGGATGCTGTTCAGTGGGGAACTTGGTGGTGCTCTGGGCTGACATCTGGATTTGACAATCTCCAGGCTTTTTTCAAACTTGAATGATTCTGTGATTCCAAAACATTTGAGGGCAAAATCTCCCACGTGTGCTACAAAAGAGCATCCCTTAGTTAAGCTCCTAGAAGCAGCTCCTTGTACTTTGTAATACCCAACACCTTTCCACACCTATCTGCAGCCTCCAGCTGGGACTGTCTGCAGCTGGATCCAAACTGAGCCTCTGCTCCAGCTTTATTGTGGTCCTGTGGCATTCCTGGGATTCCACAGAGGGGCAAACACGGGGCTCAGGCAGCACCACTGATCCAACACGAGGAGCTCCCACTGTGGGAACCCCTCTGCCACCCTCACAACCAGCTCCAGGCTCTGCCCTTCCAAAGGGCTCCCAACAAACTCATTGCAAATTCCCAGCTGCAGCTGACCCCCATTAGGAAGTGGTTTATTAAATTAAAACATCAATCCCAGAAAGAGATGTTTGCTTAACAGACGTAAACGATTTGGAGACCTCGTGCTGCAGGGCATGAAATAAAATCAAAGTGTGGCAAAGCCCAGGGAATTAAGCCACAGAGGGAGAGCAGGGGGAGGGATGCAGGGACCTCTTGCCAAAGGGAAGCTGCTTACCACAGGCTTGGTACAAAAACATCCCAGAAATGCCACGTGCAGGCAACAAAAATCTCAGCAATTACCAAGGCATGCTTGGACAACAGGTATAATGACATCTGAAAACTTAAACCTCCTGATTTTACAGCCCCTCAGTGGAAATTTGCTGTCTGACAGCTTTCCCTGTTTGCTTCTGTACAGAACTGGGTACATGGTTTACCATTATAAATTAACAGGTTTTTTAAGCAAGGAGATTGCATGTTTTTGAGCAAGGATGTTCCAAGATGTTCAAGTGGAAGTCAAATCCTACCCCTGCTGAGCACCACTGCTGACTCCCTTTACCACTGCTGCACAAAAGGTTACAGGGCAAGAAAACCAGCCAAAAACCCAAAACCTAACAAAAAATCAAACTCCACCCTAAATAATCAACACATTCCTTATCATGTCACCTCCAAACCCCGAGAGGATTTTGGACACTGCTGCATCCCAGATCTTTCATTTCAGTTCCTGTTGGAGGTCTGCATGTTCCAGCTCTCAGTTTTTACCTCAGGAAGGCTCAGGTGCCTTTGCCCCTTTCCCTGCACAGGGGGCACTGAGTTGGTGTCTGTGTCCCCTGCTGGCTCTGGGATCTCCTGGACACATTCCCAGTGTCCCTTTGGAAGGTCACATCAGCAAGGTCCCATCCAGCTGCACCAAGAGCAGCTCAGACCATTTAAAGGGTAGAAACACCACACAAGGATTGCATCTCAAAATCCAAACCTGCCTCCTCCTGCCCCTAAGAGAGATGTTCTCTCTGACTCCAGTTTCCTCCAGAGCAAAGCTTTTAAAACTGCCTTCTCTTCTTCCAGAAGTCCAGGTGAAACACCCTGCCCAGGCAGCCCCAGCCTGTACAGCTCAGGGACATCCAGTGGCTCTGACCCTTTGGAAGTGGCTGCATCCAACCTTTCTCCTCAGCAAGATAAGGTGTCTGAGTCATTCTGTGTCTCTTTATCCATCCCACAGCTTCAGAAGGTTGTGAAGTCTCGTTGATATGTCCCCAAGGAGAGGCTGAGTGCTCTGGCTGCAGCAGGGGCTGCAGGCAGCAGTGGGCCCAGCCCAGGGGAGTTGCAGGAGCTTTGCAGGAGCTTCACCGGAGCAAGAGGGAGGGAATCCAAAGGTTCAGTGATGCAGAAGCTCCATATGCAACAGCACAAATTGTCAGACCACACATATTAGGAAAACCTCTAGTTAATTAATTTCCTCCAGAAGAGATGATTTCCAGGGCTGCTCAGGGCCTGGCACTCCTGGAGCTCCACTCCCACAGCAGACGGGCAGAACACGCTCGGTTTGCACACGAGGGCCCATCTGTGCCACCTCCACAGCTGCAGCCAGGAGCTCCCCTGGCTGGACTGGCACTGCCACCCCTCAGGAATGTCTTTATCCTGTGGCACAGACAAGCATGTCTCAAAAAGGACACTGTCACCATCACTGCTCAGCTGTTTGTGCCCTTTGCCTCCCTGGGGCTGAGCCCTGCCAGCTCCCCTGCCCTGAGGACAGGAACTCCGGGCATCCAGCAGCAGCTTCACTGCCCAGTGCCATCCACATGGAGCTGCTGATAACAGGAATGCTCCAGACTTCAAAGCCCAGGCTTAATCCGTGTATTTTGTAATCTCACCACAAAGCAGAACAGCTGAACTGACTGATGGTGAGAAGCAAAGGAGCTGCTGACCCACACAAGGGTTCAGATGTGGAGGTTCTTCATCCAGATGTGTGTCACACCCTAGGAGAGACCTCACCAGTGCCTCAGGGTCCAGCTGTGACCTGGCAGCAGCTCCAGTGTCCTGGGTACCTTTGATCCCAGGCTGCTGTGCTGGCACTGCTGGCTGAGGGCCACAGACACTTGGAAAGGGCTCCCAACCACCCAAAGCCATCATCCACAGCAAACTGCCTTCAGCTCCAGGCAGGAGGCCACAATCCTAAAATCTCAGCTCTATAAAAATAAAGGATAAACCAGCTTTCAGCTTTGATTCTCTTTGTAAGTATTCCCCAGTCTGTACCAACCCCAAGTCCTGTTTTCAGGACAGCCTTTCCCAGAGTTAATCCTGACATGGGCCAGAGTCACTTCTTCCCCCTCTCTTCTCAAGGGGCTTTCTGCTAAGTGGAAAACAGCTTGTTTGGGAACTGGCAAACTTTGGATATTTGGGCAATATCCTGCCTTTCCCACCCTCTCCCTCAGTGCCAGTGAACCTGAGCAGCTCGCTGGACCCTTCTCTGGGCAGGGCAGCCCCTGGCAGGGTAACAGTGTTTTGTCTGCAGATGTTTTCAAGCTCATTGCATCCCACCAGGACACTCCTGAGCACACAGAGCTACAGAGCTTCCCTGCAGGATTTGCTGCTTCCCACTCCATCTTCCTGCGGGCTCTGACAGCCCTGGCAGGTTAACTCCAGACTGATGAGCTGACAAAGGCTCCACTCTGGGAGCAGCAGGGGTTATCTCTGCATCCTGGAGCATCAATCCTGGACAGCGTGGGCTGGGCTGGCTCCTGCAGGGGCTCTGCTGCCCCGAGAGGGGCTCAGGGTGACAGCCTGGCCCTGGCCAGGGACAGGGGCCAGCACTGAGGGCAGAGCATCCCCAGAGCTGAATCCCACCCTGAAACTCCAGTCATGGACATCAAACACTCCCCTACACCTTACACCCCTCTGCCAGACCACCCAGGGCTATGCCTGAACAACCTCATTGGTGTTTCTTAATTATAGAATTCTCTAAGTGCTCTGCAAAAATTAGATTTTTAATAGAACTTCCTTGTTTTACTGTTCAATCAAATGACAAAATGTCTAGGGAAAGCATTGTCTTGTTTGCTCTCCAACAATTGAGCAGATTAAAGTGAGCTTTTAAAAATATTACATCAAAATAAATCTTTCTGGAATGAATCATTAAATTCCTCCCATAGACAAACTTGTTTTAATGCCACAGAAGGAGGCTGTAAAAGGTTTTCCATTTCTGTTTGGGTTGTTTACACTCTCCAGCGTCAGGACACGCAGATCTGAAGTGCATCCTATTGACACACACATTAAATAAACTGCTCCCAAAAATAAATCCCAGCTTCACTGCTGCCTGGCATCAGCAGCAGGGCCCAGCACGTGGGGCTGGAAAAGCTGCAGGGATCACTGAGCAAGAGGAGAGCTGAGGATAGAGACTGGCACGAGGGCAGACCTGCAAAACTCTGCCCAGACAGAGCTTCCAAACTTCCACACCCAGAGAAAAGGGGGGAATCCCTCTGCAGCCCCACTGACCACGGGTAAGACACATCCCTGGGGGTGCAGGGTCACACCAGCTCCTAAGAACCCCAGAAATCCTGATGGTGACAACATTAATGGCCTGCAGATCCACAGGTGGCTCAAGTCTGTTATGTGGGCTCGGGGTTCAGAGTTTCCTTTATTTTCTGAGACACTGAGGCTCTACAGACCCTGGTAGGCAGCAGAGGGACTTGGAGCATCTTCCAGCCTTTCCTTCTGGACAGGAACAATGGTGGGACAAGGGGGAGCTGGAAGCACTGGAGCCACCCAGGTTCATTTCCATGAGACACTCTCCTGTCCATCTGAGCCCTGGGCCACCCTGAGAGCAGGGATTAACAGTAATTCCTGCATCACTAGCAGCAGTTACAGACACAGGAACATCTTTGGATGGCCAGCAATTACTGGTGCCATTTTGCCAATGTCTGGCCCAAACATCTCCCCCTTATTTCAGGTACCTTTCCCACCCAGACTGCTGGGAGCAGCTCTGGGCAGCTCCAGTTAAAACAAATCAGAGAGAGAAAAAAAAAAGTAGCAACACAATGCAAGGGGATAGCAAAGATTTTAAAAATGTGCTTTTACAGATGAGAAAATAAACTGGGACTCTCCACCCTGGGAAAAAGACAGGTGAGCTCGAGGACAGGTGAACTCTGCAATGCTGAATAGAAAAAACCCACCAAGATCCAGTTCCTCATTGCACCTCCCCAGAAATTCACACATTTTCACAGAATCCCAGGATAGCTGGGGTTGGAAGGGACCTCTGGAGAGCACTCAGAGCAGCTGACACAGGGACATATCCAGGTGAGTTTGGAATATCTCCAAAGACTCCACAACCTCCCTGGGCAGCTGTTCAGGGCTCTGCTACCCTCCATGGAAAGAAGTTTTTCATCCTGTTATGGTTTCCTCTCTGCATTGAGTCAATAAACTAATTTTTTATAAATGTTATTTAAAGCACAGATTTCCTCCAGACTTCACAGATTTGCTGTTCCTAGTGAAAGATGGAAGTTCAGAGGAGCTGAGTTTTGACTCAGAGAAACAGAAATGTTATTAAAAAGCAACAGGGGACAGTAATTGCACAGAACAAAGTTGTTACAGGAGCACTAATGCCCCGAGGTGGCTGTGAACAGCCTTTTTTCACCTACTCATCAGTGCTTAATTTTTAACTTAGTTCCCAGATCCTGCCGAATTCCTGACGGGCTTTGTTAACTCAGCATATGGCTGCAGTGCAAGCCAGCTACCCACAGGGCAGGCATTTGCAGGCAGAGACAACCAGACACACGTTGTTCTTACTAAATATTTGTCCCTCTGCAGGGTAGGCAAAGAAAACTTCCTTGTGCCTTCTCTGCCTAAATGAACCAACGCCTTCATCTGTACAGAAACACAACCAGCTCAGACCAGACTGTCCCAGCCAGCAGCTCCAACCACCAGCCTGATGCTCAGGACATCACCCTGGAAATGCAGAGTGGCCATCAGTGCCAGGCCTGTCAAAGGTCAGATCATCCCAGTTTCTTGCAGTGCCTAAACTGCACCAACTCTGGACTAAGAAATTATTTTGCAGGTGATGCAAGTGGAGCTAAGACACAAGCCTGGGAAGCACTGGTAGGGCACAGCAGCCCTCAGTGCCTGAGTGAGGGGTGGTCACAAACCCACGGGGACAGGAACAGCAGCTCTTAGGGTACACAGGATGCATTTCCACCGTGGTCCCTCTGGTCCAGATGCACATCAGGCAGCCTGGCCCAGTGGAAGGTGTCCCTGCTGTCTTGGGTTCAGAAATGTAACCAAAATGTGCATTCTATGTTCATCTATTGAAGCTGGTTGGGAGATGTTGTTCTTTATCTCTTGTAACTCTAGGGGAGAAGAGGGCGATGCCTTCTGTTAATGGACACCTGATAACAGCAGATAAGGCAGGGCCTCCTTATCTCTCATCAACTTTGTCTCCCCCTTGGGGAGATCTTCTGTTCATGGGCCATTGAGGCTCACCAGGAACTGACACATTCCATCATCCATTGGGAGAGGCTCCATCCAGTGGGAGGAGACAACCATTCCTACCCAGATAAAATGGGGACACAGGGACCCCAGGGCAGCCTGTTTGCACTGGACTCCCAGAGGATGACTGGGCCCTTGCTTGAGGATCATCTCTACTCCAGCAGAGCCACAACTGTCACTCCAGGAGGATTCACTTCAGACTGCTTCCAACACCCTGACCAACAGGGTGTCAGGCCATATTCCTGATTCTGTCTGTAGTCCTTTTACTATTGCATTTGTCTTATTTTACTTTTACCTTTTTTGTTT
>VXBR01001589.1:154006-164643 GCA_013400215.1 Cisticola juncidis | reverse complement strand
CCTTCCCTTCCCTTCCCTTTTCTTCTTTTTTCTCCTTTCCTTTCCACTCCTAAAATGTACATTTATACATACATATATAAAGAGAAAACATTCTTACTTTTTAAGCTCTAAAATCTTAATTGCTATGTATTTCTTTGCAAAACATACATTTTAGAAATTATTATAGCTCTATTTTTGTTTTTCTATTGGTTTGGCTGGTTTGTTGTTTTTGTTGTTCCCCACAGCAGAGAAATCAGGATCTGGTCCAGTTTTCAATTATCTGAATTCTGCATTATTAGTTCACTGTACAGCATTTGATGACAGACCATTCCTTTTAAAGCATGCTCTGATTTATGTGACATAGCTCTGCACAGGCAGCACAGCTCACAGAGAATGTCTCCACTTAACTCCGAGTCAAAAACCAGGTAATGTTTAAGTAGGACACAGCCATTATCCAAGACCTATGCAAAGGCTATTTGCATTCACCTGCAAGTGGGAATTTACCCTAGCAAGAAATCTTAGGTACTAAGATTGCACCCTTAAACCATAACATAGACAATATGACACACAGAAAAGTACAAGCTTGAAATTTCACTGTCAGATCTAGATTTTTCAGTAGATCTTCCTAATAAATCACGGTCTGATCTCTGGCCTCTCCTCTTCTGTCAAACACACATATAAGCATCTTTTTGAGCATGTTACTCTTTTAGGAAGAATTGTTCATTGCTTTTTCTCTCTGTTTTAACATTTTCCTAAAAATCAGTACTTTTGGAAGCTCCCGCAATGCCACATGTTTTCCAGAGTTTACAGCTGGGGAGTGTCTGGAGGCATAGTCTGCCATGAAATAGGCATCATGAGCAAAAGAAGACAACCCAAACCAAACCAAAAAGCCCAAGCAAAACAAAAAAGAATCAAGTACCCAACATATAAAAAATCCTTTCCATAATGCACTTGAAATATTTGACCCATGACTTCTTCTGCTCCTGTGGCACCATGAAGCACAGGGAAGCAGAAATTTAATAATAATTTCTGAATGGGAACTTTCTCTTTTAATGTACCCAAAAGGTCCAGCATGGAACATTTTCCATCTGAATACCAGCAGGTATGCACTGCTAAGGAGAGTGATGTCTTACTCTCTGCTGAAATAGCTCTGCTGACATACCCCTGTGCTATGGAAAATCTTTCCCTTGTCAGTGTGGATTTTAATGGAACACGCTGCAACATTTTGCTGACCTCTATCCCACTGTACACTATGTATGCCACTGAAACTATGAGAGCTTATCACAAAAAATCCATCCATTACTAGGGATTCATCATATCAACAACTCCTTATTCTCTTACATTTTCTTGCACAGAAGATTGACTTTGACCCAATAAACATGAAAAGTATAAAATCCATTAGTTAATTCATGAGAATTTAGGAGAAGTCTGGATGAAAGCATGTGTGTGTGTGGATGGCTATAGCAATACCCATTTCAGTTAAAATAATTCCTAATCTTTACCTGTGTTTCTTGTTTTTTTGGTGGATGTTACACCAGGGAGGGCTCTCTCTCCATGCTCAAACGAAAAAGCAGGTCAGCTGTAATGCCCTCTGCTCTGCTGGAAAAGAACACTTCAGTTTTGTCATGTCTGTAAAAACATCAGATTGCAAAAGAAGTGAAACCCAAGTATATGTTTTACTGACCACAAACAGTACTGCTGATGTACCCCAGCTGACCTGATAATTTGCTGTAGGTGATCCTGAGGTCTTTGATTTCCCCTTTCTTCTCCATGTCTCTTCTTGTGACTGTTAGGTGTCTCATGCAAAACTGACCTGGGGTTGCTGAAGAACTGAAGAATATCTGCAAATTGGCCCAAAACTTCAACTATGCAAATGCATGAAGAGTTCAATACTTACTAGTATGCATACCTAACAAGTTATAGGTTTGGATTTTTTTTTCTGCAAAGTTTAAATTAAAGTAACCCTAAAAGAGCTAAAAAGGCTGTCACTTGTTTTCTTCATTCTGGGAGTCCTCTCACACTTTGAAATAGGGTATCTTGTGTGGATCCTCTCATTTGCTAGAGTCTCTATTCAACGTAGATTACATATCTCAAGATGGACTTCAGCTTAGCATAAAAGTCACCCTGAATTCTCAGAATGAGGCATGTTTGGAAGTCTACAAAAAGATAGAGAAAATCTTCTTATGAGTATGGAAAGTTTCCAATTAGTTTTTGAATCAACCTTTAAAAAACACAAGATTGACTTTAAAAAATTCTGGGAAAAGTACTGAAATAAATATTGAAGCTGAGGATAGAATTCCATTGCAGACACACAGCAAGGGAGGCATTAAAAAGCATTGACCAGTATTTAATATAAAAAAATTATTAAATTTTCTGCATTATGCATCAATCATTCTCCAGATCATTAGTATGACTGGACTTGGTTAATATTCAAGTACAGTGAGAAATTGTATTGCAGCTCCCCCAAAATCTTTGGATCTTTTTTGTACCCTTTTTTCTTCTTTGTCTTCTAAGATAACAAATATCTGAGAAAAATATCTGAGAGTAGTTCTTCTGCCAGTCACTATGCAAATGAGTTTTGGTGCTTAGTACATCATCTTAAATGGTTCGCAAGAGATCAGGTATTAGTAATATTTAAAGGTAAAAGTAAATAAAGCATTATGTTCCCACCTGAATTGGATCTGATTTAAGTTTCCAGAAAATCAGTTCTGCAAGACCAACAAACTTTCTGCCCACCTTCCTTTTTACTTGTTTCTTTTTTAAAATATTTATTAAAAAAAAATTGCTCTATTGTTGTCAGTCTCTTCCACTCAGTCCTCCCAGTTTCACTCACTCCAGTCTTTCCTGTTTGCCTGAGTTCTTTCAGCCACAACAAGCCTCTGCACTTACAACTTTTCTCAAGTGCAGGGTTGAATGCTCTGTTTTAATAGGAACAATGCTAACAATTTTCACGTTGCTAACACCAGGCATGAGAAGTAGCTGGTATTTTAATGCTTGCATATTGATGGCAACTGAGCATAAGACCCACAAGACCTCTGAGCCCATGGATCCCTCTTCTTTTTGTCCCTAATTGTGCAAAGAGTTATACTAGACATAATTTGGAAAAAGCCTGAAACTCAGTGGGACTACTTGCGTGTGAAGACTGAATTATGTATTCTAAAGAGGATCACTGCCATATTCTGTCATAAAAATGTGTTTTCTTTGGACATAAATACTTGGCTTGATTGTAACAGTTTTAGGCGTGACTGGAGTACAGTGAAAATAGAGAATGATATAATGGCTTGAAAAGCATTTAAGAAAACAGAGCATTCAAAACAAATCAGTCTAAACTAACAAAAGCTGGGAAGGCTCTTGAGCCATCCAGGCACAGATTTCATCCTGATCTGAAAGATGACTAAAGGTTTCCTCAGGTTTCAAAATTTTCCCATTTGTTTTTATGGTGGACCCAATTAAAAAAATAAGTGGCCTGTAGCTTAATCATCAAGAAGATCAAACATATTTGAGTAATTTTTGCTTAGCTAGGTCCTGCCTTGGTTTTCAAAATAAATAGTATGAAGGTGTGACATTCATGTGGAATGTCAACAGGAGCAAATGATATTCAGAACATATCAGAAAAGCTTAGCTATGTTCAAACTAAAAAAGAAAAAGAAAAAGAAAAGAAAAAGAAAAAGAAAAAGAAAAAGAAAAAGAAAAAGAAAAAGAAAAAGAAAAAGAAAAAGAAAAAGAAAAAGAAAAAGAAAAAGAAAAAGAAGAAAAAAGAAAGGTGCAAGGACCCTGGTTTACATTCCTTGTACTCAGGCAGCAGTAGGCACTCTGGCAATGGGGAGCCCTCAGAGCTGCAGGCACACAACTCCTCACAAAGAAAGCACAGCTGGCAGCAGTCCCCAGGCTCAAGCAACACTCTTCTGCCTTTCCCCTTTCATCTGCTTTCCAAAGTAGACAGACAATGCAATTGCATAAGTCTTATTTCCTTCGGAAGCAAAGATAAAAAAGATTGCCCTCTGTGCAGAGTGGCTTGTGGACACAAAACCACGATGGGAAATAAGCAAACCAGCATCTGGGACAAACTTACTAGCATTTGGCAGGGATGAAGCTAGTGGAATTCTACAGATATTACCCATTTGCAAATCTTTTCAGGTCATATTGTTACATGGTGCAAATATCCACTAATTTTAACTCAGCTGCTAATTTATGTTAAATTTAACAAATCTGTTTTATTTACAATGATAGCTGGTCCAAGTATTAGAGTTTAACAACAACTCTTTTCACTTATTTTTAAAAATTTCTGTGAAAAGACATTGACTACAGCAAGTTTTCTTGTAAATTTTTGAAGGTCTTAAAAAAGGGTTAAATTTTCCAGACAAATTCTAAAGCTTTTCCATATGGAGGCCTAGCCGTTAAAGAGCAAATCATAAAACAGTGTCAGCTTGGTTTTCAAAGATTTTTTCTCTTTAAGTGAAAGTATGAAGCCAAGTCACAGACCAATAGATTTTTCTTTGTTTAGATTGTACATTGTTTTCTATACCAAATAAACTAATTAGTAAAATATGCCCAAGGAAATTATTTGTACTCTCTTTAGTTTCACATTGCAGAAGAACTGCACCGAATGATCTTAACAGAAGTTCTGAGGGAAAGCATAATTTCAATCCTTTCTCAATTTTTCTATTTGTTATGTTTTATTATTTTAACTGTACCATGTATCTTTTAGATACACAGTATTTCATTGAGTAAGATTTAGTTAAGGACAACTATATTTTTAACTGAAAATGAGTGTCTTGCTTAGTTAGCATTTAAAAAGCTATTAGGTACATTTTATAAATGAATTGTCAAAAACTAGTGTCTCTAACTTTTTCTTTCAAAAAACACCATTTTTTGAGGTTTTATAGGTTTCAAAATAGCCTTATAAAGTAAAAAAAAAATTGTTCTTGAAATCTGATCAGATGGGTTTGTTTGACATTACTTGGAATGAACAACTATTTAGCTGGCACATAATTTTCTACTGTGTCCTTAGGACATACAGCATTTTAAATAGATTCCACAGTTGAGGATTTAGGCAGGAGAAGGAAAGGTAAAACCTTGGAAGACAATACAAAAATTAAGTTTCTATGTTACTAATATCTGAATCATTATTTCTTTTTTCCAGTGAGAAAGCAGCTGCAAATGTGTACTTCTATAAATGTAAACAAAGTGCTATACAAGTACATAGCACCAGACATAAACAAGGGTATCAGTGATAAATTCCTCCAGTACCTTTTCAGCCAATCTTCAGTTAGATTTATTGTTAAAGCTTAGTATGTTCCCTCAAAACTTAAAAAGTGGTCAGTCTTCCCTTTTATGCATGAAAGCAAAGTGTGTATGTGTCTGTGTTTTCTATTTCACATGCTCAAGCTGGAAAACACAATCTGTCTGCAGTTTGATTGTTCAGAATGTAAATAAACCTATTCAGGATGAACTACTATTGTTGTAAGCTTTGAGATTTTAAGCCACGTTTAGATTTGTGCAGGGCCTGAAACCTGCTTGGGCTGGCCAAACTAGAAAAATGTAAATGATAAATGAGCTAACTAAGACTTACCAATTCCTAATTTAAGAAAAAGAACTTTGTTTACTGCATCCCTCCTAACTGAGATGCTATTTAAGTGAGTTTCCCTTCATTTATTATGTAAATATACCTCCTCACATTTTTTAAAAAAAATTTCCGTTACACTGAGTCATAGGTTATTAATATTCTAATACTTCTAATGTTTACTCTCACTTCATCATGAACATAAATACAGCTTTCACACCACAGTGTAAAATTTATACATTTCCCATCTCATCTACACATACTGGCTAATAAGAACAGGATCCACTATTCAGTGTGAAAACCACTGTTCACAGAGCAAACCTTTCCCTTTACTAACTAATTTTATATTTTCTTGCTAGCACCAGCTAGCCTAATCATACACTAATATCAATTCCCACAACAAAATCCCTCTTTGCTCACCATCCAGGGAGACTTCTCCATTCAGAAAGCCCTGTGAAAGGTTCAGGAATATCTGAACTCTGATAGAGATGGGTGAATCTACTCTTGGGCACGGCCTGGCTAACCCCAGCCAACAGGCTTTGTCATGCCCACTGCACAAGGATTTGAGTTGGGCAGACAGAATCTCAGATACTACTGTAAGCAGCTCATGCCTGTCTTTCCAGAGATCTCCAGTCCCCAAAACTCCATCAGCATCATTGGCCTCAAACTGATGCAAGCTCTTGCAATTCCACACAAAAGTTTCTCCCTGAGCAGCTTGTGGTCAGTAGGTCACATTTGTTTAGCTTTTTGTTTTCTACTCCTATACTTTCTTTGAAAAAAGAAACTCCTTGTCTTCTCTCCCAGCTTCCAAAGCTCTCCACTTAATACTGAATGCTCCCATATCTCTACAGCCTTGAAGGTAAATGTAATGTTCACTGGAATGCATTTTTAGTCAGCTGCCTTTACAACAACCAGTTTTTTAAAGTTGATGGAGTATGCTCTAAGCATTCGATTAAATTTATTAAAGTATTGAACACAGGATTGTGGTTTTGGGGCATCTACAGGATTAACAGGTAAAATGGTGGTGGTGGAGGTGGTGCTAGTGGGAACACTGAAAGAAGAAGGCAATTTCCATCATACTTCATTTCAGTGATGAAACACGCACAACTAAGAGGACTCTTCATAGTGACAGCACACAAGCCTAGTGACAATGGTGTGTTTATTGAATAGACAGGCTACATGTCCTTTACCTCCTGAAAGATGCCCAGAGCTGCCAACTGTCAAAAGAAATAAATTCCCCCTGCCCCAACCTTAAAGCGAACAAAAATCCCTTAACAATCTACCATCAGTGGGTGTCTTGCTCTCACATGCTGACTCCTTAATGAAGATTTGTCTGACAGTTACTTTCCCCTCTTGATTGGGCAGCCATGAGCATGATTAGATATCATTTTCTAAGACCTGCCTTTCTCCCCCATGCTCTGATATGAAACAAATAATGCCCTTCTGCTTCATATCTGACCTTGACAAGGGTGTTTCTCATTTCCTTTCCACTTTTCCCCTCCTAATCCTTCCTGAAAACACGTGCCTGCTGAATAAATCGGATCCAGTGTTTTTAATTGGCATCTTCCTGGTGTTTTTGCCTGTGGTTGAATTTTACAAGAGTTAAGATCCTTTTAAAGGGATGGGAGAGATGACTTCCCCTTTGACAACATACCAGCCGTGATCTTTGCTCCTGTCACCCATCACCATCTCTGTGAATGCTTCTGCTCTGCCTGCTAGGACAGCGTGGTTTGATGAATGCCATGCTTCAAAGACATGCCAGCAAACCAACCTTCTGCAGTGAGGTGCTTAAAAGGAGAGGCAAACAGCCTGTTTAAGCATGAATAACAAAGCCTTTTTCCCCTCTCTTGAAGTAGGTAATCTTGGCCTGAATGTGAGATATGAATGATCATTTATTCATGGATGTCTTTCACTTATAAATTAGAACAGGTAAATGAGAAAAGAAAATGAGCACAGCCACTAGGAGAATTGAAGTCATTTCAACAATCAACAAATCAGATCTGAGTCTGCAATAATGAACTTGCAGTCTCCAGTATGCTACATCAGATTCCATCCCGAAAACATAAACATGTTCCGAGACTTATAGGCTACTACTTAGAAATTAAGGTAACATTGCTCCCTGACCACATTCTCTTTTATTAATCAAATTAATTTTACTTTAGAATAACTGAAAACCGAAGAGAAATAATTTTCTTGCCAAATGAAACTAATCCCAAATTTCAGAACTGCAGTGGTTTCCAATAAAAGATGAAGAATTTTTAGATTCCTTTTCCCTTTATCTGCATCACTGCCACAAACAAAGTAGTACTGAAGTCTACAGGAATGATTTACTGACAAAAACTATCACAAAATAGAAGTGCACTAATTTTATAAATTATAGCTGTATGTTCGCTTCCTGATTCTTGTTAAACTGCTCTCTTTAGGAGACGTCCTCCAATAAAATGTCACTTGCAAGAAATGTGCACTGTTAAATGTCACATTAGCACCCCTTGACCTTCTTGTACTTTCAGGATGTGGCTGAATGCCTGCTATTACAGGCAGTCTGCAGGGGGATACATGCAGGGCACAAGTAAAAGACTACTTTTGAAGACAATGAAGACATTAAATGGTTCATAGAATTTCACTTACGGCTTAAGAAAAAAAGGGATCAGATGATTGTAACCCAGATAGAATAGACAGCTTCTTTCCACAAAGGCACACTCCAGGACCAAGATTCTCACTGCCAACTAGTAAAGCCAAGTCCTGCAGGATCAACAGAGAGGAAGAAAACATCATCTGTCAAAAGATCAGCGAGGCATTAAAGTTATCACTCTCACTTGAAGTATTTCTTTCAAAATGCTTTGATCAAACTTTGTTTTCTTTTCTAAAAGATTTGTTCTAGAAAGTTTTGAACCACGGCAGGAGGCAGGAGGGTATTAATGATCAGGCCCTGCTATCAATAGAGACATTTGCCTGAAGAACAGTACAGGGAAAGCAAGCATCACAATGCTCCAGGTTTTATTTACTTCAGCTGTATTGATAGCGAAAAAAGAAAAACAGATCCATCCCTTAATCAGAAAAACCTATGATATTACAAAAGGATAAAAAACCTGACAGAATTCAACAGGCTACTTTAATAAAAGTTTATTAGAGGGAATTCTGCACACAGATTCAAGAGCTGGTTTCCTAACACTGTTGAAATTCCATTCTGCTGCAGTAATATTCACACACAGAAGAATATTCTTATGCTGTCTTATCAATTCCATTGTTTTCTCACTCTTTATTGAAAGAACATTAATGAAAAGAACACAGCAAAACTCGGGGAAAACAACAGGTTTTAATCACTCCTTCTCTTCATACCTCACCATATGACACAGAGACAAAAGTAGCTTTCAGACAAATATGACATATTAAAGCACCAGCATGAAATTTTAAGACTCAGAGGCTGGGTTTTCATGGATTTGGAGATGCTGGGGTGTGGGCCAAGGAGGGAAGGGAGAGACTGTCTTCCCTTAAATTTGGCATAATCTCATGGAAAACATGGCACTGGACAAAAAGTTCAGAGAATCCAAAAATTTCCTGCTGACTCCCCAGATCCTGATAATGCACTAAACTTCGTATTGGTTAGGTCATACAGGCCAAACAAAAGTTTGGGGATGCAATGTCTCTGTCTTTGTCCATTAAATATAAAATATTTATGTTCAGTAAGGGCTACTCAGGACAGGGGCCAAATGCCACAGAGCTCCCACATCCTCCTGTGTGCTGTGAGCAACCTGGCTTCAGAAAAGGTGAACATTTGTACGTACATTCACTTCATACAGCTGGTGAAATCAGGTCTTGCAGCCTCCAGCATGGCTCCCAGGAGATCTGCTTCAGGACAACATCTCTGAACTGTGTCAGCTGGCTCTCCAGTGTGCTCATGCAAAGACTCAAGGGCTTGTCCACTGAACAGACAGAGTCCACCCAAAGGTTGCACACTGAGAAACATTTTATCAGTCATCCATCTACTAAAAACAAAAAAGTAAAATAAAATAAGAGTGTGAATCAGAAAAGTTACTTTGTGAATAGAGGTTTTCATGATGCTTGCTTTTTGTTCCCAAATAATTTTTCGTCTACTGCTATGAGCCAAAAAGAACAACAAAAAAGTGAAGGTCATCACAATTAGATTTAAGTATCTCTCTGTACATTCTCAAGTTCTCAGAGTAAAGCCAGAATGAAAGAGTTGAAGCGCTTCTCAGACTAGAAAGCTCTGACTATAAGAAGGTGTTCTCTTTTATTTAGAAATACAATATCTCAACTACATCTTAGAAAACAAATATGTAGGTTTAATTCAGTAAAAAGCCTCTACTAAATTTTCATGATGATAAAATTTGAGTCCAGAAGCAATCACTATGCATCTTAAGAAAAACAGGCTATAGAATCTTATTTTAGCATAGGGAGGAATGGTCTTTAAAATGCAATAATCAAAAACAAGCAAAGGAAGATTCTTCCTTAGGAATACAATAAGCTTAAATCAAATCAATTTGCCACAGATAGGTAGCAAAGTAGCATCCATAATAACTCTAACACTGACCCTAGATATCTTAGTGCTTCTGAGTTTGGATGCTAAATTTGAAAGATTGGAAAAGCAAGCCCATTTTCTGCTACCATGGAAAAAAACCCCAAACCCACAGTATAGAATTTTGATATGTGACCATTTACCTTCAGTTCTGAGAAAGCTATAGGTCTGTGTCTAATGAGAAGATGGAGGTGGACAGTGGTATCCTCTCCATGAATCTGTGAAATAAGTTAGCAGTCTTCTATGCTTTGTATTTGGAAATAGAACGAAAAAATAATTTCACAAAGGTAAGATAGCAGACACAAGCCACTTTCTGCTTGTATAGTATCATACACACCTCAGTAAAGCAAGAACTTGAGGGAGGAGACAGTGTGGACATCAGACATGGGATCATGTGCTCACCATGGGGCTGACTCCCCATACAGATATGGTTAAGTTATTAAATATTATATTATATGTAATCGAGTTCTATTTTAACTGCATACGCTTATTCTTCATGATAAAAGTGCCTATTGCCAGGGACTTAGCTGACACAGTAAGGCTTTAATTAAAAAAAAA
>VXBR01001589.1:93251-153993 GCA_013400215.1 Cisticola juncidis | reverse complement strand
AAAAAAAAAAAAGAGAGAGAGAGAGAGAGAAAAGCCAAAAATAAAGTTGGATTTTTAGGTCCTGCAGCTGCATAAGCTTTAGTTAGTGAAATCCTGTGAGCAGTGCCTGTGCAGCACACTGCTGGCTGGTGTGTTCCAAATGAGATCACCATCTTCCTCCTGGAGGGGAGGCTGTGGGTGAGGTGAGCCAGAGGGCGGGCAGATGTGAGTCTGCGGTGGGGAGGGGAAGAGGAGAGAGAGGTGAAACAGGCAAACATGCTACATGCACATAGCACTTAAAAACGGCACACCTTCTCTTTGTCCCCTGACATCCCAGTACCTTCAGACTGGGAGGGCAATCTTCATTACTATGCTGGCAAATGAAGTTCTTTTTAAAGAAAAGCTGACCAGCTGGAAGTCTTAAAACATTAGGAGGGAAAAAAAAGTAAAGGAAAAAAACAGCAAATCTAAAGTCTCTGGATTTTAACGCAGACATGAATGTGATATTCATGAGAAATAAATGTCATGCTGTCGCAACCAGTGAGTCAAACTTCTCGTGATTTACCTAAGTGATGAACACAGTCTGAATCTACAGCTTCAGGACAGAATAAAGAGCTGAAGGTGGTTGAGACTCTGCTCCCTGAAAATAAAGATATGGCTGCAGGAATTTGTCCCTCAGATCCTTAAGGGTCTTGGAAAACAGAGCTGAACACAGACCAAATCTCTTCTCCAGGTCACACATGCAATATCAGCAGCCTGTAAGTCTGGGCAAGAATTAAAATCAGGCACGCTGGGGAATGACAAAAGCAAGCATAGGACTATCAGATTCCTTCTCAGAACAGTATTGCTTTGGTCTGGGACCTTGCACAGGCTCTACCAGACACTGCCAAGCCACAGAGCTCTTGCAATGCTTTGAGACACCTTGCTTCCACCAGCAGTTTTCTTAACCTTAACCTTTCTTAGTTCCTTAACCTAAGGAATTTGCACTCTCAAGCATGAAGAATGCTGTCATGGAAATTTTATCCCACTTTGCAATGATGATGGATGCTTCCTTTTTTCATGGTAGTATCAGACTCTCTTCAAATCTGCAATGCTTGTTTTCACAGTAAGTAATCTTGCAGCAGCAAGATTCAAAGGCTAAGTTCATGGTACTATTTCATATTTTCAGTTTATGTAATTTCATGCTTTTTCCACCCTTCAGTTTAACTGACCCCAACATTATGAGAATATTTAGAGGACACCAGAATGACCTACTTTGTTCTGTATGTTTTTCATTCATCCTCTATAACACCCTCTTTTCCTCCCCTCTGACCTAAGTTAGTTCTTTTTTATCTTTTCGTATCTTATCTTGTTACTTTCAAAAATAAACCACTGACTGTCAATATGAGGAGATGAAGAGAGGCATGGTAAGAACATACTGTGAGGCTGAATGATATAATTACAATTACTTTCACTTCTATTTTCTGCCTTGTTCTCTATGTTTTTATCCCTAGTGTTTCAATAAGATGCAACGAGCAGACCTTTTAGTCCCAGCTCTGCCTTTCTGATAATGTGGAAAATGTTATGGTTTTATTTGCTCAAATGCAATATAAATATTGCATGGCTTTTGAGCGTGAAAATCTTGTCTTGAAACATGAGAAGGTAGAAAAAGCAATAGTGTAGGGCAGAAGTGTTTGCTCATCTGTTAGAGTGACCATCCATGTAAATCCTTTTTTTCATCCATACACCAAGAGCTATGCCTCACAGAGATGAAAGCAAAAATTTACCATCTTCCAGGAAACTTCTGGAGAAAGTCTCCTCAGCAACATAATCATCCTCTGGCATAATGTCATTTCAAGGCAACCTTTAAGGCTGCAAATCCAGAAGCTAGCAGATTAGGCCACTTAGACTGAAAAGACTTCCTAGAGCAGATGGCTGAGGTGCAGCCTAGCATGCTGGTAAAGCCTCCAGACAGAATGTCAGTGGCAACCTCAGATTTGATAAACCCTCTCACACTGTCACTCAGAGTCTTTTCTCATTTTCCATATTTTCTCACTTAAAGTAATCTCTGCATACCTCTGTTGCTCATAGTAAAGGACTCGAGGCTTAAGGAAGTGGTCCCAGAAAAGCAGGGTGTGACTTTCTGAAAAAATGAAATGAACGATGGTGTAACTGAGGACAGCTGCCTCTCCCACAGCTGGCAGAGCACACAGCCATGAGACACACTTGTGGCTGAATCACCAGTGGTCTGGAGTTCACACACTGCCTGCCACTGCTCTGTATGTCCCCAGTGACTGATGGCATGAGGGAATGAAAAAATCCCAAGCCTTGGACACCACAAACAAAGACACAAACTTCACCGCAATCCACTTGTGATCCCAGTGGAAGTTTGTGAGTTGTTGAAAATTTAATGGACCTGCTAGCACGTTGGTCACTACAAATCATTTACTTTAATGCAAATGTCACAGCAGTTTCATTGACAATAAATGATCATTCTGAATTTGCACTAAAGAGACCAAGGACAAAATTTGTGAATTCTTCAAATTTTTAGTTAAAACTCTAGTTGCAACTTGCAAAGCGATCCATGTGAGATAAATAAAATATCATAGAAAAATGGTGGGGTTTTTTTTTTTTTCCTTTCTACACTGTGCCAGCACTTATCATTTTTATTTGTAGCTTCTTTTTTTTAAGGCTTTCTTTCCCCTGCAAACATCTGATGTAACTCAGCCCACAACACAGGCCATAAATGTAGCCATTATGGACATAGCGTGCTAAACACTGCTCACTTGCTCTTGTGCCATAAAGAAAACACAGTTACATTCATCCTCAGAGAATGACCATATTCACAGCACTTGCTATGATACTATTTTTACTTCAGCCCTATAGTCAGATTCTATATTTTCAACAGTGGAAAGGGGACAAACTTTCTCACTGGAATCTGTTTCCTAGTGCTTGGGACCACATGAAATGAAGGACGTTGTCTAGCAACAATTTGAGAGCAGTAAAAAATCACAGGGTTAGAAATACAGTTTGGGTTTTACAGAAGGCTATTTGGAGCACTAGAGATGGACTATTTATGCAGCTAATTCTTTTATAATTTTTGTTTGTTTGTTTGTTTTCCTACAAAATGGACAACTGCATTTATGAAATTAATGCATTCCAACATGTTAATAAATACAGCATAAGTGAACTAGTAGTCTACTACACTGGGCTCTTTGCTTTTTGACATCAGATGAGTCATGAGGTACCAGGGCAGCCCTGTCCTGTTTCAGAGATTTCATCTTCACAAAGACAGACCTGAATTAATAGTTCAGGTCTCATAAAACTAAAGAAAAGAAACCACACAATCCTGCTTCAAGGTTTTGTTTCTACAATTGCTTTAGAAAGAACTAGGCTCATAACTCAGGGTTCTGCTGTGATTTCATCTGGTTATATATTTATTTATTTATTATATATATATATATAACTTATACCAAACAGTGACTGTGCAATGAATGAATGACAAAATATCAAGAGCTCCAAATTTGCTTTCAGGTTATACTAGTTAAATTTCTCTGTATAACGTTTTTTTCAGTCTCAAGGCAAAGTTAGCAAAACCTCAATCTATTCTTTTATATGATGGCAAAATGCATGCCTTGAGACAGACATAACAGCTGTGGTATAGCTCATGATGTTTGCAGTATAATAGCCAGTTTTAGCACAAGAGTTTCCAAGGAAATACATAGGACTTTAGAAAAAATACCTATTTATATTTCAACATGAAATTAAGGAATTTCAGATCTTTCTCACAAAGTAATCCATTAAATTGACTCCTAAAAAAATTACAATTTCTTCTCTAATGAACTTGAAGCTGTTTTCAGCCATTTGACAAGAACAAAACTATTTAAAAAGCAGAGCACTGTTTTGATGGTATATTATACAAAGTAGCATAATTTGGGAATGTATTTCTTAAACACATTCCAACATTTTACAGAAAGAAAACCGCTCTTTAGAAAAGCTAATTAGAGACAGCAAAAGTTAAAATTGAAAGACTGTGAAAAAATGTATTATTTGTTCAAATATATATTTTCAAATTGTACAACATTTATTTTTCACACTTTTCCCCCTAATATTTATTCTAAATGTGCTGTATCTTTATATGCATGGTGAGAAATGAGATAGAACACGTGTTTGTACACAGACAACAGCTCACTTGTGATGGGCCCGACACCGGGGTCACACAGAAAGCGTGTGCCAAGGTCACAAGGAGCAGACCACTGCCCAGCTATATTTTCAGAAGAGGAGGTGTAAACCTGATGGATTGAAGAAACATTACACACTGGACCTTGCTGGCAGACTGGTCATATACAATTACAAATTTTCAGTTGAAGAGCACAGGAGTTTAATCAGCTTCCCTTACTTCAAAGGAATTCTTTCCCCTCCAACCAAATTTGGGCTTTTTTCTTTCTTAGTCCAGTGCTAGAGTACAACACCTCATTTATCATCCTAATTCAGCACCACAACCAGTATGATGAGTTTATTTTGCTGAACAATTATTGGATTATACAATTAATTGGATTTCAAAGCGGGTTTTGGGAGTGGAATCACACAAAAACTTGCTGTTCCAGAATGCAGAATAATCTGAATTCACATTCACTGAGTATTTTATATATCTCTAATCAATAATTCTATAGAACTGATACCTTTGTGAAGTAGTTTCTCTGACAGGACTCCAGTATCAGGATCTGCCATTTTCAAATGCACAACCTTGTGGGTAGAACCACTTTCCCAAAGGTTTGGTTTTCACTGGAATCACTTGCAGGAGTTATGAGGAGAGAAGAACATGTCTTAGGAAGAGTTTTCTATATATAGATATAGCAAGTAGTATAGAAATACGGGTGTGTAAGGATTTGTCTGCTTGGAAAAGCTTCATTTCATGCAACCAACAAGGAACTGTGAGCTAAACACTCCTTCTGGAAAGAAAATTTCCCAATACTTTGCTCATACCTAAAAGCCATAAATTACATTCTCCAAAAATAAATAAAGGATGGTAACTGAGAACCAACAGCCTCAAATCACACAGTCATATCATAAGAAGACTGGAACAAGATCAAAACCCTGGGACCCTTCAGGAACACAGAATTAAGGTGAGCATTTGAGAAAGTGATCTGTGAGCCACACTACAAAGGAAGGAAGTTATTCCTCTCTCCTTACCTCTGAAACAAACATTCTTGCTGTTTTGACCTGGGGAATATATTTTTATTAACTTTGACAAAGGGAGTAAGGCCAAGCAAAAGCAGACCATTCAGGTGCCTAAGAAACTTAGTACTGGCAGAAGCAGTAGTAAACCTCATGGAGCACTCATACCCCAGCAGACATCCATGCATATGGATGTGGCAATGCCTCTGCCAGTCTTCTGATCCAGCACACACAGTGTGCAACTACAGCACACACCAGTCAGATGGTCTGTAAACAACAAGCAGCTGTAGCCCTCTCTTGATTGACTCGTGTAGGTTCCCTGCCAAATACAAAGCTGGAAGTCCTTCTTAGTGGCTACCAGGTGCTGCAAGGACTGGCAACTTCTGCCTCCAGCCATTCATCCAATCTGTACCTTTTAGTCCCAAAAGGACAAAAATTAATAATAAGACAAAAGTTAATAAGCTGACATAAGGGACAGGTCATGGACAAATATGTGCCTCTAAAACATGACTAGCACAGTACATGTGAAAATAGAATAGATGGTAAACGCCACAACAATTTTTTGGGAATACAAGTGTGAAAATTCATGCCAGCCTCCAAGAGGGGAAATAAACCCAGAAATTTGTCAGGTAGCTCTTGTTCAATGTCTTCCAGTGAAGCTGGAGGTAGCAGAGATGTCTTTTTGTCCTGAAGAATAGACCATTGCCAAGCTTCTGTTGTGCATGTAGAATTCAGAGTTTGGCTGTGTCTGGCTGGTGACAAATGTTGCATCTTAGTTTGGTTCCCAGTATCAGATCAACCCTCCAAGTGATAAATCCAGGCCCAAAAAGGATTTTAGAAGGCTTCTTTCTTGTGCCTGGCTGAATAATCTCATACAGTAAGTACTTCTGCCTTTCTCCTCCTTGTTAACTTATTCCAACATACACCTAGAGATGAGGAAAAGGAACCCCCTCTTTTCATGCAACATTGTTCTCCTGGAATTTTACTGAATTCAAGAGAGCTTACACTAGGCTTAGCCAAGAAGGCAGACAAAGGTGGCCTGGCACTTCTCTAGTCTCTCTTTCTTGGGATAGGTCAGTAACAAACACATGAGCCTATTTACTTCACCCAGACCCTTACACTGGATGCAGAAAGTGGCTGTCCCATGGTTCCAGGGCACCACAGGATTATCTTTACCCTGCAATAGCCCTCCTACAGCTGTAGAGTAGCTATTCCAGTAGAAGACAGACTATGTCTCTGATAAGCAACAGGCTGCTAAACTGTTTGATTTTGTCATTAAATGAAACTCTGAGCATGTCCAAAGTTCTTTAGGCTCTTATTTGTGTCTCCTCCTACTTGTCTTTGTAGAGGAATTAATTTTGTTTAGGAGTGTTAACTTGCTTGTACTCTTACTTGTGAGCTAAACTTGATACACTATTTCAAGTGACTATCACTTCAAGCTTTTAAACCTATATACGAGCATGTAAACAAAATCCATATTCATTGGTATTTCAAACACCTAGAACTCAATCTTCTGCCCTTTCTGTTCTTTTTTTTTTTTTTTTTCTCGGTGGTTTAAAATCAGTATGGAGATTTTTGGTAACAAACATTAGAAAAATAGATGAATGTAGATAGTGGTAAACACAACCATATGGCTTAGAAGAGTCCTCTAAACATCTACTGAAAAGTACTGAAATCTCAGTATTCTTGGTTCTTTATTCTCTGTATTTCTTTTATACACAGTCAATAATATTCCCTTATGGATTGAGGCTTGAGCTCCAGTTTGGAATTTGTATCAAATATCAGTGGTACATATGAGCTATTAAGAGTGTAGACCAACCTAAAAAGTAAATAATTATCTCTGCAAAAATATCCCTATCAAGGACTAAAGAAGAGGGAATGAAAGAATGGGTCACAGAACAAAGGAGAAAGTTAGGCTGAACTTGAAAAGCAAGCGCCATGCCCCACATGGCATGAGAAATTATCATGAGAAATAAGTTCACTAATAATAGCTGTTGGCTTAAATTAAACATGAGAAAGTTAAACACATGAAGGCCTGAACAATGATTTCTGAGAGTATATAAATTTCTTAAAGCATTTTTAATATCCTACATGCCCTACAATTACTTTGTAGTTGTTGTTTATCTGTTTGTTTTGGTATGGGGTTTTTGTTTGTTGATTTGGTTTGGTTTTTTTGACTCTTTATATTTGTGGTCTTATTTGTTTGCATATTTGAACCTGTGGTGCCTGTGTAGAGCTGTCTGAAAAACCTTCTTTCCCAGGTGTATTCAGATGAAAAGAAATAAAATTTCTCTGCACAGAGAGACAACCATATTTATTTAGTGAAGAAATTAAATGGGAAGGAAAAGCAAATGCCATTATGTCTGAAGAACCATAGCGTTGATTACCTCCATGTAGTTTTACATAGAGTAGAATGCTACTGTATAAGAACCTGCTCAAAAGCTTTCATTTAAATGAATTTCACTTTATTTGAAGAAAATAAAGGGAGGAGCTATTTCCATTAAGTCTTAAAAAAATATTTTTCCATTCCTTTTTTGTGTAGGAATTCAGAGAGGAAGAAAATTTCATGGAAGCTTTCCCAGATAAAAAACACGGCAGATGAGGAAATAATAGTACTGGTTTGACATAATGGAGGTTTTACATTACAGAGGAGAAAATATTTTCTAAACTTTTGGTGAACTTTGGAAGCATATTTGAACATTTGTAGATACAAATTAAAGAAAACTTGAAGAACACACATATCAAGTCCTCAGTAAAAGAATGCAACATTTGGAAGAATGAAATTCTAGTATTTAAGTTTATTATTATTAATGTGACTGTGACACACAGCAAAAATAATCCTTGCTTATTCTGTAACTACACTGCATGGTTTTCTTAAACTTCCTCTAAAGCAGCTACAAGTGCCAAGGACAGGATATGAGATGGGATGGCCCACTGGTCTGAATAATTTCTTTGAACCAATGCCAATCTCATGGTTTAATCCTAGACAGCAATTACCACAGCCACTCAATCAGTAGCCTTCTGTTGGAATGGGGGAGAGAATCAAAAGGGTAAAAGTAAGAAACCTTGTGGTTTGATGTAAGTACAGTTTAAACAACAACAACAGTATAGAAAAGAAAACAACCAAAAGACAAGAGACATAAAATCCATTAAAAACAAGCTGTGCAAATAAAGGGGGGAAAGAAAAGCTTTACATACATTTAACAAAATCGGCTTGTTTGTCAGTACTAGGGGCTCTACTAGTCAGGCTGCTCCCATCCAATCAAAACTTTTATGTACTATATAAGGGGATAATGTTCCTGCACTGAACACAAAAAATAAGCTGGGGGAAGCAGTCTGTGTTATTCTTGCCTAAGGCAAAGGCAGACCCCTCTGTGATATTGCTTTTGCTCAAGGACCTGAGTGACTGGGGTTTCCTATTTGGGCTTGCTGTTCTATCAATGTGACTCACTCCACATAGCATCAGCTGAATGATGTGTAGACGAGACCCTTACTTTGGTTGTCCAGCCCAGAATTGGCCATTGGGGTGCCAGAGAAGCTTTGCTTCAGTGCCCATCCCTTCCAGATCAGCTTGAAACCCCTTTTAAGCTTCCAGTATCTCCTTTTCAGCTGGACTATAATGGGCCTGAGATCCTCTGTATGCCCAGCTCCAAAGCCCTAAGGGTCTACCTTGAGTTTCCCCTGCTACTGCCTGTCAGAGGCTCCAGGAATGACCATCCTCCCCAGCAGCAGAGTAGAACATGTCACAACTTATGAGTAATGAATTATCACCCACAGAGTTTATTCAAATTCTTGATGTTGCTCAGAGCCCCATGAGAAAACTGATTTTCTTCCTAGTTCCTTGACAGAGGGGGCCAGCAATCAGACTGTAATTTGGGGCACGCACTGTCCAAAACTCCACAACACCTAAGAAAGCTTTTTTTCTTTTTGCTAGTTGGTTGAAACAATGCTATTATCTACTTTATCCCATCCATTGGGACATGACTTCCATCCTGCTATCTTACTCCTAAAAACTGGATCTACTATGCAGGTCCCTTGATGTCACTTTTATTTAGAGCAAAGTCAGACTATTTTCTTCCCATTTTTCTTTTCAAAAACCTCACCTGCTGTGTTGCTCCACACAATGATGTTATCAATATAATCCAGGTGTTCTGTAGCTTCACCCTGCTCCAGTGCAGTCTGGATCAGTCCATATCAGATGGCAGGGCTGCCTTTCCACCCCTGGCACAGTCAGTTCCAGATCTACTGGACATCCTCCAAGTGAAAACAAACTGTGGCTGCCCTCTGCTGCCAGAGGGATTGCGAAAAACACATCAGTAATGTCAGTGGTGGCACCACTTGGCTGCCTTTGACTCATATTGAAGCTCCAGAATGTTGGATGTGGCAGCACTCAGAGGTGGTGTTAATTCAGGCCATGATAACTTACTCTTAGTCTCCATCCCCATTAGACTTTCACACTTGCCATATGGGGCTGTTAAGGGGTAAGCAGGTCCTGCTGATCACTCCTTGGCTCTCCAGTCAGAAAACACTCTATGGGTAGGAATTACAGAGCCTTGGTTGGAGCCTCATTACCTCCCGTGCACCATTGTGGTAGTGACTGGCACCTGCAGTTCTTCAGCCTTCAGCAATCCCACAGCAGAAGAATCCTTCCAGACACCAAGCAAGGTAGACAGACACCTAATTTCCTCTGCCTCCAAGGCACCTACAACAAAGGCAAATTTATCATTTTTGGTCCTTAAAATTCCCTCTCCTGGGATAGTCTATGCCAAGGATGCCTCTAGGCCAGTGACAATGGGCTGCTTCAGCCACCCATGCCCAATCAGACTGGCTCCAGACTCCCCTGAAGTCAGCTGTTTGGATCTCTCTGTCACTCCAGAAATACAAGTGGGTTCTGTCCCTGCATAGCCTGATGGCATTAGGGTATGTTGTGCACAGCAGCAGTGTCTACTAAGGTCTTGTATTCGTGTGGGGCTGCTGTGCCAGGCCATCAAATCCACCCAGTCCAGTAAACTTGGTCTTCCCTTTGCTCCATCTGGCTGGAGGCAATGCAGATCTAAATCCTCATTACAGTATTCATTATTTGCTTCTTGTAAATACAAATCAGAACTCTTTCTTTATTAACATAAAAAAAAAGACCAGCCCTTTCTGCTTCCCATCTGTTTGGGAACTGCACACCAGTTGCACACCGAGCAGCAATTGTCCTTGAAGAATACTGTTTTGTGACTGGTTTTTCCTGCAACTCATGTACCCATGCCTCTAGGGTCAGTAGATTTTCCACCCCCCTTAATCATGTTCTCTCCATGGTCATGCAAGCAAAACCAAAGAGTGGCCCATTGTGTGTACCCACTGTATCCTCTCTCTTGAGCAGAGAAATGCTTACTCCTAATTCATAAGACACTGATCCCTCCACATGGGGAGTATATCCTCTTCAAACTGTGGGAATTACTGGGACAGACAGCTTCTCCACAGGCAACATGCAGGCCTTGAGGGAGGAAGAGAGACTTTCTTTGTGCTGACAGAGCTTTCCAGCCAACTCAATCTGCCTTTTGTCCCTCTGTGTCTTTCCAAATCATTCCTGCCAATCAGTCTGCTTAGCACAATGCTCCACTCCCTTCAAATGTATCCCACATGGGTACTGTACAGGTCTTCATACGGGTAATTGCTCATTGTCCAGGTGATCATAAATCATCTCCAGCAGAGCTGATTCCCTCATGTACTAAATGCCGCTCTCCACGGCAGAACACTTGCCTGGGTGGCATATAACATCTTCCCTGATGGAAGACACCATGGTTTTTTTAGAGGAACGTGGCATTAGAAGAACAATCACTAAATATCCAGTGTTCCTCTACAGCATAATCTTTGCATGCTCAGGTGAACTATACAGGCTTTTAGGTATGCACTGCAGGAGGCATAGAGGAAAGGAGCATTTGTGATTAAATATTTGGTAATTCATGCAGATCACGGTTAATATTTAAAGTCTAACCCAAATCACTCAAGCAATTCACTGTTCATCAGACTGCAGAATTCCAGGTCAAATTACCTGAATGTGCTTAACTTTGAAGGTATGAAGATAAGAGGGACAGCAACTGCAGACTAGCTGGGAACAATGTGGTTCAGAAATACAGGATTGGTAAAGCCTAAAAACATTTTCAAATTTTATTGCCTGAAGACATCCTTATTCCTTAACAACAACAACAAAAGCAACAAAAAACCACACAACAAAACCCCCCCAAACAAACAAACAAACAATAAAACAAAAAAGATAGAGAAAATTTCCTCACATAACAGCGGAGACTTCCATTTTATCAAAGCTATGATTTTTATCAAGACACAGAAGTTTCAAGCATCATAATTCCTGGTAGCAAAGCAACTAACTAAGCACTTTTCTGGTCCAGAGACTAAATGAGATTTGAGACTCTCGTTCAATTCTTTTCTTATGTAGCATTACACATCAATACTATGGTACACATTAGTCTGATATGAGATCAAGAGATCTCATCAAGAGATAATTTGGTTTTTGAAGAATTATCTGTCCATAAAGAAAACCCCATACCAACTTGTATATATCATTTAATATTTAAGTAATAAGGAGGACTGTCTGGTTTCATAAATACTGGAATTAGCTAGCTCCAAATGGAAAATATTTTCACAAGAACTAAGGAGATTCTTTTCTCTTACTCAGGTTGATTGTAAATTTTTAGAAAGTATTCAAAAAGTGGACACGGACTAAAGTAGAGGAGTGTTCATTTTTGGAGGGAAGACTCTAAGCTGAGACCAGAAGCAGCCAGATGCCATGCAAACCTCTGTGAATCTGGGCATTCAGCTTATCACAGCTTGCTCAGGGTCAGCCTCTTGAGGGAGAAATAGGCCTAAAACCAGAGAACCCCTGCCTGTTCCCACATTTCCTTATAAGGAAAAAAGAAGTACAAAAGCAAGGAAAATGATTACTAATGGGCCTGTAACTGTGATGAGCAGTTCCTCATCCCTCATCTATGCTTGTAAAAATAAATAATAGCGAGCTACATTTTGCTCTGTTTTCTAGATAAGGCATCATTTGATATATAACAAAATTAGTTCTCTGACGACTAGTCAGATACTGGTGATAAATCTGACTTTAAATTAGAGCTTCTTAACTATATTTCATTACCTTTGGCATTGACACTGGCCATCTATGAGCAACACACCTTTCTTTCTGAGCAGATGATTTGGAATACAATGACTAACTGGTTCCCGATGACTTCTTGGAAGCTGAGTTAGTGGAAAGCATGTTTATTTATAGGTTACTAGCAAATGAATTCTCAGAGAAGAGGAAGTATAGTGCTGAAGTGGTCTGCCCTTGTAAGGACGGTGTTGCTCTCTCTGATGTTCAAAGGCTCTGTATCTCATTCAAACTTTGTAGAGACTAACTTTTAATTTGAAAAAAGAAACAGAAAAATAATAAAAGACAAGCCATCTTACATTGTGAAGAGCCAGATGCAACTCATTCTACCTGCAGTGACACCATCCTTATGATAAAGGTAAACAGAGCAGGCAGCTCTTAATACATTTTCTTCCTTCTCCATGCCTTCTAGACTTCCTAAAACACACAGCAGTGCCAAGTTCATGGCCATGCAGTGCTGCAAGTGTTTGCATGGGGCCACCAAGAGAGATGTAGGCAAACAGCAGGGCATTGAGATCTAGTTTCCATCATTCCTGGAAATATACACTGGCTGCATTGTGTGTTGCCAAGTGGAGCCTGGCCAGCCTTGTCCAGACTTCTCTGTTTTCCAAGGAGTTGCATGTAAAGGTTAAATTGTTTATATACCTTTCTGACTGATTCCACTTGGCATTTAGAGACCGAAATATCTCTCCTGACTGTTTCAAAGGCAAATGGATAAGACTTTACACTATTATTTAACATAGTAATTCCACTTTGCTGTTTTGCCAATTTATGATTTACCTGTAAGGTTGTAGGTTCAGGTGCTGTCACCAAACACATACACAATGCATCCAAGATGAGATTAATGGCATGACATCTTTCAAATGGTGGGAAATAGAGAATTAGAAAGATCTTTCACTTCAGTGGGAAACAACTGAGTGCAACTCTGAAGTTGTGAAATTAACCTTTTAAAATACCATTTCATGATACTTTTTAAAAAAACTGCTGACTTCAAATAAGTAACTAGAACTTCTTCCTTCCTATTATTTAGGTAATTTCAAAAATATTTGTGCCTGCAGACTAAAAGTGTAGATGGTAATTCTCAAGTACCATTCTATTTCCCTAGGGAAGAAGTTTTGGAACTCTTATCTTGCCATTTAGGAATCTTCTCCCCTTTAGCTGAAGAGCAGGTTTGAACTTAAAAAAAGATGTTATAAGAAAAAAAAAAAGAAATTGAGACCCGAGTTTTCCTGCAAGCCTTGACGTCTAGTAGGCTACCTGTAAGGGACTTGATGAAAGACAATTTTAATTCTTATGTTAAAGATGTGGTGCAACTTTCTCTTTCCATGATTTCTTAATTAGTTGTTGTAGGAATATATTAAATCAGATGGGGTGTTGTAGAGACGGTGCCTCTGATATAGCAATGCAGCCAGTGTAAAGACAGATGGGGCAGAGGCAGAATACAGATTGCACTCATATCACTTCGTAATAGCATTCACTTCAGGAATGAAGTTCTGGTTTTGGCTGTGATAGAGTTAATTTTCTTCACAGTAGCTGGTATGGGACTATGTTTTGCGTTTGTGGTGAAAACAGAGTTGATAACACAGGGATGTTTTTGTTATTGCTGAGCAGCACTTACAAAGAGCCAAGGCCTTTGCTGCCTCTTTTATCACCCTCCCAGCAAGTAGGCCAGGGGCACAGAAGGAGTTGGGAGGCAACCATCTGCGACTGCTGACCCCAACAGACCCAAGGGATATCCAGGTCCCTGTGGTATCAGCATATATAGCCAGGGACATAAGAAGGACTGTGAAGATGTTTGAATGTTTGTCTGCCCAAGTAATTGTCTGTGTGATGAGGTCCTGCTCTCCTGGATGGCTAAATGCCCATCTACACATGGGAATCAATGAATTAACACTTTGTTTAGCTTTGCTTGTGTGCACAGCTTCTGCTTTCCCTATTAAACTATGTTTTATCTCAACTCCAAAGTTTTCTCACTTTTTTGGTACCACCATCCCTGCTCGTGCTGGTGCCCTGGGTGAGCAAGTGGCTGTGTGGTACCTAGTTGCTGGCTGGGGTTAAACCATCACATCCCCAAAACCTGCACTATTTAAAAAAAAGACAGTTATCAACTTGTACACATGGATGGGGCCTGGAATCTAACAGCTCATGGCTGCCTGAGGGACTGAGATTGCATGTAGGCATTTGCATGCATGTTGTTTGTGACCATTCTGCAGGGATATCCTTGTCCATGGCCATTCTGCAGGCTTATCCAGTAGACCACCCTTTGTTAAGTGGATGTCAGCATTTACTTGCCTCAATACATGAAGCTCTTGGAGGAAGGTGTTTCACATGCAAGTGTTTCAGGACCTGCATCTGTGTGTCTTTGATGGGGTGCAAGTCACATGTTTTGCCCTTGACCGTGCTTGGATGTCTGTGTGTTGCAGCTCTGAAAGTCCTACAAGGAGCTGTTTCTTGCAGTCTGAAGGGTTTTTCATGTATTAATCCCCTCGTGGGTGGTCTAGCACACACACAGGGAGTCTGCTGACTATTTCATGGCTCCACTCATGCAGTGACCACAGCACTATTCAGCCTTAGGCTAGAGGGCAGATCATGGTGTCTAGTGTCAGAGTAAAGGGGCTTAAAATTGGGAACAAATCTTAAAAGAGTTTTGAGAACATTTCATATGCAATGTAAAACAGAGTCTAAGAAATAGAGAAAATATCTCATTTCAGGTATCTGGAACTTCTTAGCATGAAAGGAAAATAACTGAGTTACAGAAAAAACGAAGTGCTTCTCATTACGTGTCTATAAACCGCAGTTTTGCTGAGGAGTAGCCCCTCTTGCCTTTGAGAAATCTGTTTTTCTTCAGAAGGCCTCTGACACCAAGCCCTAGTACTTAAAGAGAGGGTTTATGCATGCACAGAAAGCTTTACAGCATTTCTCTTTGCTAAAACCCTTGCCTGCCTATGCAGCTAAGAGCTAGAGTTTTCAATTATTTTTTTATGTCTCCTAAACCAATAATATTTGCTCAAATTCATATGACACCTGCCATCTGCCATGATGCCTAACAAGTTACAGCTTGGTCACATTAGAGAAACAAATCACATTTGAAAGAGTGAGGACATTTTGCTCTGACAGGTTAGAGGGGAATTTTTATACTTACCTACTAAAGTGTTTTCCCAAATACTGGAATTTTTTTTCCTGCTCCCCAAAAGCAGACCATGTAAAGCCTATAATTTTTTTTTCAAGTACAAGTTTATATATTTTTAGTAATACAGGTCAAAGGTCTTCCAATTTCTTGTGTCATGGAAGTCAAAATGAGTGGTTGAAGGGAAATAGTCTGCTCTGTGATACAAGAAGGTAAGGAAGTAATGAGAACAAAGAAAAGCAGCATAGACAAGGCTTCAGCTCACAGCCTGACTGATTTGCCTTTCGAACAGATCCTGCAACCACAAAGAAGGTTATAAGAGAGCAGCCTGAAGTTGTTTTATGTGCTAAACAGTAGTGGCCAGTGTACTTTCATGTACATCATTCCATGATGAATGGATTAAGGGAATCAGAGAGTAAGACAAAATCTCAGAAGGGACAATTTCTATTTCTCACTGATCAAAACTGAAAATGCAGAATGATAGAATCACAGAATATGCTGATCTGGAAGGGACCCAGCAGGACTGTTGAGTCCAACTCCTGGCTCTTTGCAGGACACCCCAGGAGTCACACACTTCTTGAATTCTATCAGGCTGGTGCTGTGACCACTTGCCTTGGGAGCCTGTTCCAGTGCCAAATATTCCTCTAGGTGAAAAAAATTCTACCTGATACCCAGCTTAAACCTCTCCTGACACAGCTTCAGGCCATTCCCTCCGGTCCTGTCACTCACACAGAAGAGATCAGTGTCTGCCCCTCCTCTCCCCATCCTGAGGAAGTTTGACCTGCAATGAAGTCTCCCCTTGATCTCTTCTCTAGGCTGAACAGACCAAGTGACCTCAGCTACTCCTCTTACAGCTTCCCCTCCACATCCTCCACCATCCTTGAAGTCTGGGTGTACGCAGTTGTTTGCTGATTGCTTAAGTTTGATTTCGTATGAAAAGTATCAGATATTTTTATCATCCGTTTAAGAGCCACTAGTCACTGCAAATTAAACAAAACGAGATGTTAATTATTAAAGTTGAAAGATGGAAGACATCCATTAGGCTATCTCAAACAGCCAGAGTTCATCCTGCCAGCACATTTCCAGAACTGTTTCCAATACAGTTATAAATGAACAGACAATGAGATATTGTCTGTTCAGCAAGTCACTCCAGAACACTCAGACTAGCACAATACCAAGCATGCTGACAAGCTGGAAGAAAACTATCATCAAAAAAGTGTCATCATTAGAGAGAGGTTGGGACCCTTCTCAGGACACGGGTGAGCTGTAGGAAAGAGCCATTGCTTTGGCCTCTGTATAGTACAGCAAGAAACAGTCTCACCTAATTTCTACTTCATTAATGCAGATAGCAATGAGAGTGATCAGGAATCAAGAGGACTCACATCAGCAAAGTATTTCACTTCCTGATATTTCATCACCAGAATTTTTGTATTATCTGCAGAGTGCACCAGCTTGGCCAACCTGCACTACAAGGGTTGTGGCTGACCATAGGTCACAAACCTCAAGCTGAAAAAAGAATTGAACGTGAAGCTTACTTGGAGGTTACCTTGTGTGATAGCAGTGCTGGATGGGTCAATATACAGCTAATACTTTTGTTTCTGAGAGATTAACAACCCATTGGTCAAAAGTTTTACAAAAGGCAATTGTCCAGATTTTGTTCATAATGTTTGGACACAGCAAAATTTCTCTTTCAGTTTGTCTTTCAATCTGTCTAAGGGGACAACAATGGCAACATTGGTTTTGTCAGTAGAAACAACTGCAGCTGCAACAAGACCACATTCTCACATGGACTAGAAATTATTCAATAACTTCAAGGTGTTCCTGTTGTGCAACAGGGGATGTATGGCAACATTGGTTTTGTCAGTAGAAACAACTGCAGCTGCAACAAGACCACATTCTCACATGGACTAGAAATTATTCAATAACTTCAAGGTGTTCCTGTTGTGCAACAGGGGATGTACTTGTGTGCATTTTAGGTTTTTTAATGGGAATTTATCCTGCAAGTCCTCACCTGCAAAAAGCAAATTGCATTCCTATTCCTTCCCAGGAATAGTGTGGTTGTCATCTTATCAATAACAAGAAATTGTGGCAAGGCAGGAGAGAAGTCACAATTTAGACGATTTTATCTACATCTTGATGGGCAAGTTGCTATCAGAGACAGTTAAACCCCCAAGAAGGTGGCTAACTCAGTCTGAAGGTAGCAACTAGAGAAAATGCAGCTCTCCATATGGTTGGGATTAGTCTCAAAGACAGTATTCAAAACATGCACTATCTTCAAAAATGAAGACAAAGTGAAATGATTGCTTCCTTCCTTTGCAATTCCCTCATGCAAAACCCAATGAGGGGTATATGCTGTAAAATAACCCAATGTACACGGTTTATCCACGCAGCTGAAGATCCATTAATTTTACACTTATCAACATTTCTTTTTATGAACTTTCTAGTGCACTCTCCCCACTTTTTTCCTTATTTTTTTTCTCCACAGTGGAGTTCATAGCTGGCTGACCTGTATCATACGATTGGCTCAACCTATAAGGTTTTTTTATCCAGACACGTTGGAGCACACTGTTTGAAAAGGCTCCTTGTCTTTATTTAATTTTATTTTATTTCATTCCAACTCTTTATTCCTAATATAACTTTGAACTTAGGGGAGTTGGCAAGGAAGAGAAGAAAGGGGAGTGCTTTTGTCAATTCAATTAAGGTGCTCCTTGTAACCAGGACCCAGAACAGTGCTGCTCTGCATTACAGCCACACAGATTTCATTTGAAATTAAACACAGGACTAGAGCTTCTCATGTAATTTTCAAATGAAAACCAGGTGTTTCCAAGTCAGAAGTACCATGCAAACACTGTAACCTATTTTTTCTAGAAAGGTTAAAGAGCTACAAACATCAGAAGAAAATTATCTTGCTGATCAGTCTTTCAAACAAAGAAAATAGAGAAACAAGGAGCCTGGTTTTTATTCTTAGTAAATCAGGGTTTGGGAGTAATCTCTGTGTGCTTAAAAATGGACATACTAAGTATCACCCTATTCTGGGAATTTTGTCTCAAATCTGATTTCACGAAATAAACGGTTATAAAGCTCTTCAGGCCTAAGAGTTTTTTAAGACATCGATCTGCACAAGTACTACATATACTGAATGCCTATGCAACTGAGAGTGTGGCAAGCAAAATTCCCATATCCAGTAGGAGGAACACCGTCACTCTCTGAATAATATGAAAAAGTGACTTTCACTTACATCACTAAGTATCATGCTTCTTTAATGAGGTCTAGGGAAACAGTTAAATAGCCACACATCTTGGATAAAACTAAGAATATGCATGTGGAACATGAAGACTGAAATATGAAAATTAAATTGGGTTCTTAAGAAAAAACAGTGTCCCCCAAATATTGCAGCATGACAAGAACAAAATTTCTGTCTCCTTGATATTAAAGGGATATTTCTAGGGGCAAATATACTCCTGAATGGCAATAAACACTGGTTAATCAAGAGCACATTATGAAAGCAGTAAGATTAAATAACAAAGCAAAATAGAGTTTAATGTCTTTAATAGACATTCTTTTGTGATCAGATTACTCAGAGGATCAGACTTCAATGACATTCTATACAGTGCTGATGTTTCAGTGTCCTAGATGACATACTCTGTCTGATACACTAGAAAGTGTAATCTTGGACCCTCACGGTTCATCTAAGAAATTCAACAGCAACAGAATATTCAACTAAAACTACATGGATGCAAGTCCTCTAACATGAAACAGAAGGACAGGAAGTGCTGAACTAAAGTTTCACCTGAGTACTTCCAGTCTCACAGGTTAGTGGTTACACCGTCCTCTTGAGGTGATGTTTTTCTTCAGGTTTTGTATTTTGAAGTCAGCATTCAGTAAGTCAAAGGGCTTTCCTTCATGGCAGTTTTATACAGAACTGAACAATTATAAAGCCCAGGCTGGACCTGATCTAATGGGTGGCACTCCTGCCCATGGCCTGAGGGTTGAAATTAGATGATCTTTAAGATCCTTGCCAACCCAAAGCTTTTTATGATTCTGTGATTCACAGAAGTGGAATTAATTTGATTAACAAGGGAACGTTATCTTTAGCACTCAACGAGGTATCCTTACTTTTCACCAATGCTAATTTATTCAAATTATTCACTTCCATTGAAGGACTGAAACCATAGTTATGGAAATACTGAAGATTGTTCTCCACATTCCAGTCAGCTTTATTCAAACGTGGATGAGAAACTGGATAAATGGCTAAGGGATATTTACTGTGACATCATGCATCAAATTGCCATTTTAAATTAAGACAAAAGGGGCCCCTTGAAAGGAGAAAAATAATCGTGTTTCAAACCAAGCAGAATGGTGGTTTGAAACTCTCAGTGTGATGAGAACTCTAATCAGTACATTCCTACGCAATGCCACCAGAAATTAATTTCTCTTTGAACCTTCCAAGTAACTGATTCACTTAGGAAATGCTACATGACTTCCTAGAAACATGTTATTGTACAGAGACCTGGAAGATAAGGTAACAAACCTATTTTTCTGAATAAACCGGACATGTTTTCAGAAAAAAAAGTCATTATTATTTCCAATTTGAAGTAATATTTTAATATCAGGGAACAGAGATATAAAAATATTGCCCCATTTTATCAAATTGTTTACCCTTGTCTACATTAAATCTGGTATTTTTAAGGTTAGGTCAGTATTTTCTACACTGAAGGAAAACAAGCACTCTTCATAATGAATAATGTTTGCTACCACTGAAGGGCACTTAAAACACCTGCTTTGATAAAGCACTCCTAAAGCAGAAAAAATATCTGCATTTTCCCTTTTCTCTTCAAAGAGGTTGCTGAATGCTATTCAGCATCTAGCTTTACACAGTCATTAACATAAGCATAAAGAACTCCAGAGCTCTTAATTTTGTTCTGTAATTACACGGCCCTCTCCTCAGTAGCATGGTGAAAAGACAACAACAGGAAAGCAAATAAATGTTGGGATTGATCCTGCGTCAAACCAAATGTAAAGACAGTACACATTTGTCCCTGCATTGCTACGTGTTCTTCCCCAGTTTCAGTTCTCTCTTCCCTCTTCTTTGACTAGATCCAGATTCCTCTCAAATAAATTTAGATTCAGTCCTTTCTAAAAATTCTGCTTTGGTTCACAATCAACTAATTTGCGAGCAAACATGTTAGACATTTCCCTAGAGCTGTCTATGAATATTCCCCAGCTATATCCATGAAGAGAAGCATAAGAAGAATGTGATTACAGCAGAAATTAAATTCATTACAAATAAATTATTTTTATAACACCAAATCTTGGGCTGATTTCTGGATGAGTTAGCAGAAAATTGATTATGAGGTGAAGTGAAAGCATTTTCAGTCAGCCTCAGTACTAACAAGCTGAATAAATTATGTATTTTGAGTAAATGTAGGTGATATGACTCCCCATCTAGATTCTAAGTGCATTGTCACTTAAGAAATGTGGCACTTTTTGAGCCACACTTGAAGTATTTTACTGAATGCATTGAAGCATCTGCTTAAACTATCTTGGTTCTTTGTTGTGGTGGGTTGTTCAGACACATTTCCAGAAAAGCTCAGACATTTCCGCTTCCTTTAACAATCGTGGTTTATTTGGAAAATTCTCTCTGTTTCTGTGCATCTCTGTGAGTGTCTAACCTAAAACATCTAACTGCTTTAACAAAAAACACCTCTGCCTTTATCAGTAGGGATTAGGTCATACTAGCCACTTATGTTTCCCTTTTGCAACCTTAAGTCTATTTTTCTTGTTGACAAGTTACTTTTCTTTTTGCATCAAGGATAAGCATCAGTCTATAACCATGTACTGCATGGTACCTACCAACAAACAATTATTCTTCATACCACAGGACAAATGCCTAGCTTTTACGAGCAGTGTAATGACTAGAAACTCTGCAACAAAGCCAAACAATAGTTTTTTTTATTTGGACTTTAATACTGTCAGTTCTACTGGAGGGGAGACAGAGCTGTTGTCTATATGGGTAATCTTAAATTCAAGGATAACTTTATGTATCATGTAAAAACATCATGTATGTTGGGACCAAACACATACACAGAAAGTCATCTAGTGTAGACCATGGTAGCAGTACCCACTTCAATAGAGTGTTTTACCTTCATAATTTTCTGAACTCATCCAACAACGATAGTTTTAAGCATCGGCACAGCAAGGTTCAGGTTCAGACTGATGGAAAATTCAAAGGGATTGTGGCTCTACTGTATGATATGTTGATTTATCAGAGACCTGAGACAGAGGGTGAATTTTGCAGTCTGGCATCTCTTGCAGCTCCTGAAATCTGAAAAAGTAATAAACATTACCCTTCAGACATTTACCCTGCTTCCTGTTTATGTCCTGGCTTTTCTTATCCTTTTATTTTCTCCCTGAGGCAAAAAATAATCCTGTTTCTCATCTACAGCTAGCAAAGGTTTGTTCCTCTTGTTGAAAAGCTGTCAGCTGGTTCTGATTAAGAATGACTCCATCAGGTAATAAGACAGGCTTTCTGACTTGTATAAACTGCAGAATAACCTTGCCAAGTAAAAAACCTGTATCACCTTAAGCCAATGAGAGTTTTCTCAGTTTTATAAGGGCCAAGACACAGTTGTAGGTATCTGTTCTCCATATTTATCCCATAAATGAAAACTAATTTTCTGTAAGCAGCAAAATTGATGTTTCTTTCCACAGAAGAGAAATAATCCATCTTATTTAAAATGGCATAATATCCTGTTGTTTGGAAAACAAGGACAGCAGTGTTTGCTGGTATTTTCAAGCATGTATACTAAAAGAGGATCTTTGTCTGAATGGTAAGGAAAAGTTCAATATAAAAGTAATGGTATTCCATTAGCCAGAGTAGATTTGGAAAACTCACTTCATAATTGTATTATACTTCCCTAACAGTCAGAACAACATTAAACTTGCAGTCTCTGAGACTCTAAAAGAATCTATTCAAAGCTTTGTAAGCCAGATTTTTCAAAAAGTATTAAAATATTCACACCAGGGAGGAATATTCTGAATTCAAACAGCAGATATGTAATGATGAAGTAAAATGAAGAGAATTTTACAGCTTCGAAGTTTCTGGTAACAGGGAAATCTGCAACTAAAACAGTCAAGAAGAACTTACTGCAGAGGTGATAATTCCAATTAAAAATATATATATTTTATATTTTTTCATGCTGAGCAGTTTTGAAAATTATTTACTGCATTACATTAACCACAGTATATCCGTTACTATTCTACAGTGAATCGGTAGAAATTTGCCATTTACCTCAAGAATAAGAAACACTGTCATTCACAGCCATATCAAAAAACAAGTGAGAGATATTAAAAAAAGCAATTAAATTACTTTTATCAAAATAATAGAGTGGAATGAAATTGAACACAATACAGTAGAATAGAATAACTACGTTTGGAAGAGACTTAACAAAAATCCTCCAGTCCAACTGCCTGACCCTTTATGGAGTGACAAAAAGCTTAAGAGGGTGTTGTACCAATGTCTCAAATACTAGCACACGTGGGGCATGGTGTATTTCTCCAGGAAGCCTGTTGCAGTATTTCACCCACCCCTTCATAAAGAAATGCTTCCTAATATCAAGTCTTAACCTCATCTTGAAGGTGAAGCTTTGTACCATTTCTACGTATTCTGTCACTGGGTACCAGGAAAAGAGTTCATCACCTCCCTCTCTCCTTCCTCTCTTCAGGAAGCTGAAGAGAGCAATGAAGTGATCCATTAGCCCCATTTTGCCAAACTAGGCAAAGCCAGAGCCTTTAGCTGCCCGTTATAGGTCACAAAATATCAATTCACATTTAGACTAAGTTAGCTTACAATCAAATTCTTTTCATAGGAAAACATATACACATTTTATAGAGTAAAATGCATTATTAGTTCAGACTAGTTACTTGATACAAACTCCTCACTTCTGTAAGCAGTGAGTTTCCACTGAAGCCTTCTATGATGTAGAAATTTTTCAAGTAATTTGACTTCAGCCTTATGTTAAGAAGACTTGTCTTTTCTATAAACTCCCTCAGGACTGTTAATGAGGCTCAAACATACTAATACTTACAGCATGGAAAATAAACCACATCTTTAAGGTGAAGAGTCCTCTGCTGGCCAGACAGCATGCAAGCATTCATATGCTTTTGGCTCCAGCAGCACCACTTGCTGACACTCAGCTGACGTGAGTATCAGCAAAGACAGGTTTACAACCAGACAGGAGAAAAGCTGGAACACTTTGTTCTGCGCAGTCAACAGGAAGTGCTCTATTTTCTCCTATACACTTGAAATAGCATTTGTCCTGCTTCATCCTTTTCAAGAACACTAATACAAAAGAGATGACAACAGCTTTTCCTGCAGCCTATCAGCACCCTACTGCCTAACAGCTGCGCCTGCTAGAAACCAAGATACTACACGTTGAAGTTTTACCACATAACTTTTTGGAAGCACAGGATCATTCTAACCAGCCTATCTACAGAACCATCGGCAGGTCTTTTTATGTCACTTGTAACTGGAGGCCACACCGGAGTGTATGTGAGCCATCGGTACATTTGATAAAAGAGTTTGAAGAGCCAATGATCTCATCCCTTCTCTGACAGCACCCACAGGCCCACAGTGTGAAGTCTCTCTCTCTCTCTCTGTTATCTTTACAGGCAGGATGGCACAGATCTGTCTGCCTCAAGCAGAGAAACAGATACACTGGTACTGGACTTACGTGAGTTACTCTTCACATGCAACTCTTCATCACAGTTCCACACATGGAACAATGGGGGAAGGAAAGGCAAGGTTGTTCTTCAGTTGTCAGCCAAAAATGTGGACTTTTAGGGAAATGAGAAATGCAATTTAGCTTTTCTAGTGATACTTCCAGCTTATGATGCTCTAAGGGAGAAAAACATAATGTTAAGCAAAAGAATCTGAGAAAATTGTCAGAAACTTATAATCAAGAAATATATCGGCAGAATTGTGGCTTCAAGGATTGGTGAACAGACTGACTCAGCCCAAGTTACTGTGAGTTTCTTGCTACCTCTGATCCTTAAACTCAAAATTGCATGCTGTTGTATACCCATTTACAAGCCTACCTACTTTTTCCTCACTTGGAATATTCTTTGTCTCACAAAGAGTATTTCTTCCTAGCCTTACTGCTCATCAGTGCAAGAAAAAACCTATACAGACAACGGAACAGTGAAAAAATGCCTTTGTCACCTAGTACTCTGTCACTCCCCAGCTGAGACAGGAAAACCTCAGCATTGTCATATGGATGTGAGTTAAATGACATGGTTTTGCCTCTAATGTTTAGAAACAAGAGGAGTAGAAGTGACAAAATCTCAAAGGTCAAGAAATGAGATCTAAAAATAACTTTCTGTGGAGGAGAGTCATCCACAGGGGACTTCATCATACATTTAGTCATGGATATAATGCATAGGATAAAGGGAAATCAATTGACAGGCCACGTGGCAGCAGAATAGGTATTCAGACAGTTAATTTTTAAAAAAAAATCAAATAGAGTAATTCTCTAGATCTACCTTGTAGGATTTAACTGTATATTCTTTCAAAGTTATCTTGCACAGTGTTTGTTGGAAATATTTTTCCCAGTAGACAGAAGCACAGGTGTCAAGCACCACCCATGGCATCTCAATCACAATTTGACTCTCAATCGACATAAAACCTATTATGCAGATTGATTTGTGCTTAGTAAGTCTATCATTTAATGTTCAAATCTATGGTTTCTGCAACACATGCTACTCTAGTCCGTCAGAAGCATGAAGATTCCTTACTCCTTGTTCTCAATACTTTATTTTCCCCAAAATCTTATGATTGCCTGACACATAAAGTGCTCGCCGTATATGTACAACAGGATGCATATGTCCCATACTGTAAGATGAGGGAAGGTCTTTGTGGCTCCAAGATAAACTGATGACAGGTCTGTGGGTTGCAAATGTAATATACTATTTCATCCATCCAAGACTTTTTCGACACGTTTATGAGTGTCTTAAGGAAAGAGGTGTCAAATGAGCAATTTCTGAAGTAGTGAAGATATCCTGGAGATGTCATCTACCCAAACCTTGGTCACCATGAGGAGTCTTGCGAGAAGAGAAAGGCAAGGAGGGAGAGAGAAAGAATGGTACTCTTACATATTTTTACTTATCACAAGATCCTGATGTCCACTAGTCTCAGAAATGAAAAGTGTTAGATGCCTTATCATGCACTCCTCTTAAATGCAATTTGCACAACATGTTGTACTGTCTCTCCTTGAGTCTTCAGTTTCACTTTCACCTGTTAAAACTTACCTTTTCTCCTTTGATCAGTTCCAATTTCTTCTGCCAAGTCAAAGTCATCCACCCTTCAAATCTCTTTATTCCTTATCAAGTTGCAAAGATATTTTTACGTGAAGCTGGATCTCTGGCCCTACTATTTCACTCCAAAACTCAGAACAACAATTTTGCCTCTCTCCTGATATTTTCCAACAGTTTCTCTCACTCTTGACATACACACAGAACTTTAGATGCTATAGCCTTGGTATTCAAAGCATCTTCCTTCTCTTAACTACCTGGTCTCAATAGCAGGGTCACAGTCAGAAGAAATTTCTTCATAGTATCCTCCACAGGTCTAGTTGGAGTTGCAGTTATTGGAGTCTGTTGAGGACAAAAGAATTCATTTTGGCTAAAAGAATAGTATTAGGGCCTGGACAAGCCCACTAGATTTCCTGTGACAAGGTTTCCCTTAGTTCTAAAGCCTTCCTTCTATAAAGGTTAACTTCTATCTCAAGGTCACAGCAGTGTTATACAAAGAAAAAATTCTGGTTTCTAACATAAGATAATGTCAGGATAGGACTTAAAATTTCTTCTTTTGCAATGTCTCCTTTTATCCCTTTTTCAGGCTACAGCCTGTACTAAGGCCAAAGAAAATTTCTTTTGGGAAGAGGTCCAGTTCTCTCTTCTCCAGTACCCTAAACCGGGTTTCCTAACACCTCCTTCTTCCCAAGCAAAGTTTAAACTTGAAATTTATCTCGGAGCATTGGACTGAGCTGTCAATCAAAGCTGGCTTCTGAATCCATGGTCCACCAGGAAAGAACACAGAGGAAATTTCACTAATGCTTGAGTCACATGAATTACACCATGGGTACGAGTACTGAACTATCTTCTTTCTGAATATATTGGCCCCAGTATACTGTAGGTTATGAATACTTTTCAGTGTCTTGATTCTCTGCAAATGCAGAGATTACTGAGAAGGAGGTAATGAGGCAAGCCAAGAGCTTTCCCATATGGTCTTCCAACGAAGTCCTGCTGCTCTTTGGCCTTTAGGCGCCAGAAAGCAAATTAACTGCAAGTTTCTCTCTAAGTCTGAATTTTTTGCTTTTTATCATTTGAAAGAAAACTTCAAGGTATATTTTTCAAATACTAGGAAAACAGGAAATGGTAGTGTATAAACTGAAGAGATGAAAAGAAAGGAAAAATATTATAACTATGAGACACTTCCAAAGCCCATGGATTACCAACAGAATAACCCACACTGTCTATATCGGCTGAGATAATGGGAGTAGGCATTTTCAAAAAATTAGGCAGCATAAAACACAAATGTTTTAGCTATGACAACTTTGATTTTACAACCACAACAGTTTGTGAGTTTTATGAGACAACAGGAAAATCCTTTTAAAACACTCCTTTAACATCTGAAACAGCAAGCAGATCAGTTTTGAGTAATTTTGGGATTAATACATCATACAGACAGCTTCATGCAAAACACTTGTGCTGCTTAATAATCAAGGACTCAAAGGATCAGAGCTTCTGTTTAACACAGATTCATATTTATCAAAAATACCAGGGACAGAGGCTGAAGAAGTGGAAGAGACTGTCCATTAGGGACTTTATCTAACAGAAAAGTCTAACATAAAAGTAGAACACAATTGCCATATATGATATTAAAAAGGACAGCCTATTCTTTCTTTCAGCTGACATCCTTTCATACTTTACCTTCATAAAGCAAATTAACAAAATGCTACTAAAAACTGAATCATTTGGTCTTTCCACTAACCAGAATGAATGTGTCTTCCAGAGAAAAGAACAGTTTGGGTCATCAGTAGCAGTATTTAAAGGGTCAACATTTGCTTACTTTTCACCAGATCAGAATCATTACTTAATTTTTCCCACTGCCGTGTTTACTAGCACGGAAACAGAACACTGAATTTCTGTAAGAACTGGAATAGCTTCTGTTTGCCATTTATGTTGCTGCTATCTTCTCACCCAATGGTCACAGGTTTGCTGTTTCAAACGTTGGGTTGTTCTTTGGTCATAACGCAAAATAATGACATTTGCATAATCTCCAAAAGACTTTCAGCGCAACTTGCGCAAACATACTTTTGGGCTGCTATTCTTCCACTTATACAGGAGGGAAAAAGAGTTTTCATCTTCATTTCCTGCCTTACTGAGTCAGTTTTGAAACCATGATTTTGCATTTGGACAACAATCTCTGCAGCTAGATTAAAGAGACTGGTGGAAAATACCAGGAGAGAGACAAAATTAATGTTCTGAGTTTTTGAGTGAAATAGTAAGACCAGAAATCCAACTTCACACAAAAAATATCTTTGCAACTTGATGAGGAATAAAGAGATTTGAAGGGTGGACGACTTTGACTTGGCAGAGAAGAAACTGGAACTGATCAAAGGAGAAAACATTAGTTTCTGTGGACAGGAGATTAGGCTCTTAAAGCTGGTCTTTGGGGTTTTGCTGAGCCAGTGTTACTCTCCAGTTCTCAATGTTACCTATAAGTTCAATTTTAAATGTTTTCTGGATACATTCTAGCATGAGCCCATGACTGGGGAACTAGGGATCACTATCCCGTAACAACTTGACCCTGCTGCCTCTTGCCTGGCAGTCCTGTGAGAGAAGCTGAAAATGAACCCCAGTCACTTCCTCATCCCACACAGAATGGGGCAACAGCTGCGTGAGTTATCTGTCATGCCTCTGACATAACATCCCAGGCCATGCCATGGCAGTGGCATGCCAGAGCAGGAAGCAGGTGGAACATTTCTGCAGGAGACACTAGTGCCTTGGCAAGTGCATTCAAGACAGCAAGTCTAATCATCCCAAGCATGTGGCCACACTTCCAGGCCCCCCGACCATCACTTAAAGAGGCTGTGCTATTCCTGCAGGTGCTTTTGGGCAACAGCTTGGAAAGCAAGTGTTCTGCCATATGGGGCTCCAGGCAGGGAGCCACTGCTGAAGATATGTTTGGCACGTAGGTCTACTCTTGGGGAAGAGATTAAAGAATTCTGCTATGAGAGGCAACAAAGATGAGTCACCTACATGGAGTCTCCTCCTGGAGGTATCTCCTGGACATACTCAAGAACTATCTGGGGGCAATTCTGTGCAGTGTGCTCTAGGGAGACCTTGCTTGGGCAGGGAAGTTGGATGAGATGACTCACTGTGGTCCCTTTCCAACACAACCCATTCTGTGAGTCTGTGATTCTGTGACAGGCCAGTAGCAGCAGATTGCAGGCAAGTCTTGAGAACCAAATCTGATTTCCAGGACAAGCGGTGCAAAAGACTGCTAAAACACCAGAAACTGAATCATCATGAATGTGAGTCCGATAGGATATTACACTTGAGAGGTGGCTTAAGGAGAGTAAAATGATTCAGTTCACATAGTCAAAAGTCTGTGTTTCCCCATCCCTGCAGGAATCCACATGACCACGGTTCCTGTCTTTTCAGCTGTGTGCAAGAGGCCACCAGTGGGGACTAGCAGGAAAATGTTTGTGACACAGCCATGACAGCAGACACATTTGAAAATTGATTTTAGGAGGGGCATGGAAATCATAAAATACAGTAAATAATAAACAGTTTGACCATAAATAAAAAAGAAAATTCTGTGATTTCTTCATGAACACCTTTACAGGTGTTCCTTTACAAGTAAAGGAATCGTATCCATAGATGTGCTTGAGTTACACTATACATTTGTCTCTCTGCAATGTTGTACTGTGCACTGATTTCCTTTTATATATAGGAACTTTCTTCCATAATGGCACTACTTAGTCCACAATGGGAACTGACTTAAATTTTATCCAGAAATAAGATTACAACCGCATTCTAAATAGCAAACAATCCCAGTGGAATTAGCTAAAATTTCTGCATAGGAATGAGATTGCAAATATTTGTGAAATAGAAGAATTAAGCAGAAGAGAAGAATAAATTATTGATTTGCACTTAGAATCAGAGAAGCTGTGGTTCTAAAGCAATATTCACTTGAAAATTTAAACTCCATACTGTTTAATTGTACTGCATGATGCCCCCAAAGGAGACCAATCTTTATTATGGGCACCATGTTTTATGGTGTTCTAGATATATTTACAGCATACATACTAAACTGCCCTGCAGAAAAGATTGGCAACCTCGGGCTTTGGCAAGAAGAAGAAATTAAAAGTACATGTTGGTTACTTTGAGCTTTTGAATATTAATAAATAAGCTTCTCACATCCCTGGAGTCACTGAGTACATTAGTTACAGCTTGCTGTCTATAAGCGAAAACCCCTGCCACTGACCCCTTAAATTTGCTGGCACTAATTGAATTAATTCCTAACTGCCAATTCAGGTACACAGTTTCTGTAGGACTTCCTTGATTACCTAGCTTAACTGTTCTAATCAAAACTTCAGTTTTTTGCTCAACCTCAACAACATAATTACACAAGAATTCAGTGAAACAGCATCCAGAAGAATGATATGTAGACCACCTGTGAGACACAGAGCTACCTCACTGAATTCACTCCCTGGGTTAATAAAGTAGTAGATCTCTTTCCTGGAAAGACTATTAGCATTTTGGGAAAAAACCCAAACAAACCACTAAATACAGACATTGCAACCTTTAAATATCATTCTCAAGCCAAAGAGATGCTACCAACTTCATGTCACAGGAACGTCATTTGTGGTACCATTTTACAGTCACTCTGTCACATGTTTTTAAAAGCTATAAGACTTTGTAAAATTATGTGGTACAAGCATTGAATCAGTACAAGCTGTGGTAGATGAAAAAGAAAGACAGTAGCCAAGCAATGTAAGTCTGTCTCTCAAATATCTCATAGCAGCCTGGATGCAGCCAATCTGGTACTCTCCTCTGGAAAGTGACTGCTAAGGTGGCAAGAGACCAGCATGGCCACCCTGCTCTACCAGGCTGCAGGAATCCCCGCTGCTGGGAGCATCACTCTTTAGAGTGTACAGCAAGGGAAAGCAGTGCCTGATGCATCAGCAGTCCTTGGGATGCTAGTTAATAAGAAGACACCTTAGAAACAGTGGGATTAAAAAGGGGACCTCCTGATGACTCCAGATGTGCAAGTAAAGTAAACATAATAAGTTTCCCTGCTCAGTATTACACAACTTTGTCAGATGCAAGGGACAAACCGCTGTTTGGAAGAACTTGTGTCATTGCTACGGGCAACTAAGCAACAATTCAAATATGAGAGAAATGAAGAGAACTCATACTGATATTTTAGGATAATAATGGCATCCAGCAGATTTTAAAAGACGCCATGCTTGGGGATTTTTGTGATTTTTTGTTTATTTGTTTGATTGGGATTGCGCTTTTTTTTTTTTTTCTGTGAAAAAGTGCTTCCTTTTGAAGAAGATGTTCGATGCATCTCCCACATATTGTCACCAAAGACCTTAGTAAAGACTGTGATTTATTCCAAAAGAAAAATGGACAAAGTTTTGTTTCCACTCTTCCTAATTCAGTTTTTGCACTCCATACAGTAATTTATTGCAGCAAGGAATAAGAAGATACAGGAGGATTTCAGTCCAGTAGACCTACCAAGAGCTAGGCAGCAGAGGCCTTCAAATCCTGCTGGTTCTGTCCAGTTTTCCATATCAGAATATCAGGTTTTCTAGGTTTTCAGTACACTCCTTCATGTTACAAGAAGCAGTACAAAGCCTACCTTTCCTCAAATAAAGGAGCAGCCAAGAGAATAAGAAAATTAAATCTTATGAGGGAACTACAAGGAGTGTGGGAGAAAGAGAAAGGAACTGGCACAGCCTTGTCTATGAAGGACTTAAAAGTAAAGAATGGTAGGGAACACAGTTTTAGGTAGGGAACACAGCTGGGCAAACTGTGGCTTTTCAGCGGAAATCCAGGAGTCATTACAATAGTTTATGGATTGGGGACAAGAAAACACTGTTGGAGAAACCTCCTAGCAACAGTAACTCTGAAAAAGAGCCTTCCTTTGGTCCACATCATTGAGCAGTCTTGGGTATACACAAACACACACACACACACACTCCACAGAAGACTGAACTTCCTCTGCTGTCTCTGCTGCCACTCTGACCTCAGACTGTAGGAAAGCAGCTCATTCAAGGGGATGCTCTGCCCTCTCTGGTATTGTGGGGAGCCGAAGTGGTAGATCACTGGGGTTTTGTGACAGGAATAGTTATAGTGACTTTTCCATCCAACCACAGCATCATCTTTTGGTTGCTACAGACCTAAGCAAGGCTTCACCAATTAACAGTGTAATTGTACAAGCTTCTGCAGACCATCATCAGCATAACAGGTTTCTGCTGTAAATTTATTTTGGTCTATTTTTAACAATTTTGCCCCCAAATTCTGGCTTTTTAGGTGTCTATCTCAAAGTAAACCTCCCAACCATGCATTGATTTGAAATTCCAATCCTGCAACATATTTAAACTTATTCACAAATGTAAACATATACTTCACTCAATTGGAATCCTTACTGAAGCAGAAATGCAATTAAATTTGCAAGACTCACTTAAAAGGAAACACTGTACATTTCACTGATTTTCCTGTCTTAACAACAGCTGTAAAATTATGAAATACCTGTGTCTTACAGGAAACCAAATTAAAAACAGAAGCAATTATCACTTTATTCTGCCTGGAAAAACAGTGTAAAACTGGGTAGTTCTGTTGGGTTAGAGAAGGACATGACAGCACAGTTTACAAGATGAGGCTTGCTAGAGCTTGAAAAATCCCCCTCTACCTACTCAGATGTTTTAGAAGCATTTGCACACTGGCCCACATCCGAGTCACATATACTGTTCTAATTTATTTCCACGAGAAAGAATAAAAGAATCCCAGGTACACTGCAGGAAAAAAGCTTACACTCAAACCTCTGTTTTGAGTAGATAATGGGTAGATCATAACACCTGCTTGATCAATGAGTGTTTTATTTCTTCCTTTTCTATAGCTACAGGAGTCACACTTTCTGTAGACATAGATGAGTATTTACCTGGACAAATAATATAATTAAGTATTTTTTCCACATTTCACCAGTTTTCCTGATTATAATTTCACTATAGTCAATACAATTTAAACATGAGACCAGATGTGTTCGTGTTTACAATACATTTTTCTGTCACAACTTGCCAATACACAGTCATGGAAAATCTGATAAGGAATGCTTTCATGTAAGTGTACCCTGGTGTCTTTGTCAGCTCAGGCCATTTGAAACCTCATAGTTTTGAATTAGATACCCAAAGGTCCATTCTGCTCACTATACCTAATAGACTGTCTAACTCACATGCTAATTTAGCTTCTATCTCTCACTCCTTTCATAGAATCACAGTATCGATCAAGAAAAGGATCTCTAAGATCATTGAGTTCAGCTCTTAATCTAACACTGCCATCTACTTCACCAAATCCCCAAATGCCACATCTACATGTCTGTTACATAATTCCAGGGATGGTGACTCAACCAATTCCCTCTTCCAAGCCAATTCCAATATTTGACTACCCTTTCAGTGAAGAAATTTTCCCTAATATTCAATGTAAACCTCCTCTGATAAAGCCTGAGGCCATTTCCTGTTGCCATGTCACTTGTTACCTGGGAGAAGAGGCTGACTCTCAGTTCATTATAGTCTCCTTTCAGGCAGCTGTAGAAAGCCGTAAGGTTTCTCTTGAGCCTCCTTTTCTCCAGCTTTCCATGACCAGCTCCCTCAGCTGATCCTCATCAGACTGTGCCCCAGAGTTTTTACCAGCTTCATTGCCCTTATCTGGACTTGCTCAATGACTTTTGTGTACTGAGGGGCCCAGAACAGGCCATTCACGTAAGAGCTGGACTTGGTGACCCTTGTGGGTCCCTCCCAACTCACAATATTCCATGATTCCACTTTTGCCTCAGGAAATGGCCATGTCCCACACAGGTCTATCAGTTCAAGAAATCCCTTGCCTTCCTGGTACAGGGTGTAAAAAGAAAGAGCAAGCAATGAATCTGCTGCAAAAAGATGGACATATAAACTTGTTTGCACACATATAAAATACACACCATGTATGACAACCCTTTGATGTCCATAAAAGTTCTACATGTTGAACCTTGTGCTGTCAAACCTAACCCATGGCTTAGTGTTACAGTTGTCAAGCTGCTCACACACACTGTATTTACCAGGTTTAGTTGTGGTGATCTTTTAAAGCAGACTGGCATGTATGAATCAAACAACTGTTGAAATATAATTCTCCATGGACACATGCATACTAATGATGTAGTGAGTGAAGAAATTTTCTAGACATTATTGACAGACCAACTGAACATGAAACCTTAACTTTCTGAAAAAGCTTTTTGAACAGATTGAAAGCAGGATCTTAATTAGAGGACTTTTGCCCTGTGACTCCAAGGGCAACAGGCTAGCACAGCAGCAACTGAAATATGACATTATCTAATAGCTATTTACCAGCCCATACAAAAATGAACTGATATGGTTAATTTGGCCTACACAGACCTACATTCAAGAAAACTGGAATACCTTTTACTCTTAAATACAGCACAAGTGACCAGCAAATGCTGTAATTCTGTTCTGGAGTGCAGTCATAGGTCAATATCTACCTAAGAAATGTACTTGAGTGTTCTGCTGAACAATTTCTGGAATATGGTGTCCACTCAATTTTCACATTTTTTAGAGTGAAAAATCAGTTCAGCTAAAGGAAATTTAGTTGAAATTCACATGTTCATGAATGACATTCTCAGAAGCTATTGTCACATACTTTAATCTTACAAATCGTACAATGAACTCTTTTCCACAAAGTTTAGCCACACTTAGAACTGGTTCACTTTATTCCATCATCATCTACTAAAATACAGAAATTATGTATTTACATACATATAAAATGTAATATATGTATTTATATACATATATATATCAATAGATTCATTCTCTTTTCTGTAGTCAGGCAGACTGCACACTCTCTGTATTTCAGGCATATTAGCTGACCTCAAAGGAGAAGCCTGGTAATGTATGCAGTTCTTTATATTTTACCTTCTTCTTCCATCTCTTGTGACCAGCGTTAAGCAAAAGAGAATGAACATTATAATACAAACAATGAAATCTTTGCTTTCACCTGGCAGAGAAAGTTTTTAAACTTTGTATTCCTGGGATTAATACTATTTATCTTCAAAGTGCAGCAGAAGGAGCACTAGATGCTTCTGCATCTAAAATTACTCTTATTAGTCACATCTCTTATGTTATGTAGCAATTGAGACCATGTTGTAATAAAATTTAAGTAATGCTGAAGGACTACAAAGTCAGAAACCATTTGTTGTGTGGATGTCTAATAGAAAAATGGCAGATGCATTTCCATAGCTGCTGAGGTTTCTCCCCTTCTTTGATAATCATTTGCTTCTCCAGGATTTACAGGGACTTTATACCATACCAGCAAATATGGAAAACATTGTTTTCCTGGTACTTCTCTGACCATAATTCTGTATTTCTCAGTTCACAGATAATTAGCTTGTAGCTTAAAAATTCCTACAAGTTTAAGCATAATAACTGTATAGCACTGAAAACAGAATATATGAATGTGAAGATTGCACATTGAGAACAGACCACTAAAGTTAGGTCTAGTTAAATACTCTCCAGTTGCTGGAAAAACTCTGCAGTTCCATGTTGACTCCCTTCATTAGTCATTTTCCACAGGTTTTACTTGTATCACACAACAGCAGGAGATATCCAGCCATGATTTACAGGCTTCCAGGAGCTTTCCCGGCTGCCAAGACCTTTCAACGATGATTGTGAGCAGCTGCTGCTAGGTGTCCACCAACTCTCTCAGTACGCATGGATATATCCTATCAGGAGCCACGGAATTACACCTGTCAAATTTAGATGTTCTCCAACTCAATTCTTCTCAACCAAGGAAAAATCTTCCTCCCAATATTTCTGTGCCCTGGTCTCTTGGGTTGGAGATTCATAAGGGCTGCTCTTGTCAGTGCAGGCCTCTGCAAAGATGGTTCAGTAACTCTACCTTCTCTCCTTCCTCTTGTTTAGCAACATGTCTGCCTTTGTTTTCCTCTTGTTATTGATGTATTTGAAAACACTGTTCATTAAATTAAAGGCCACTCATTTTAATCACGTTTTTCTGAGCTTCACTAACAGAAAAATACATCTACACCACTTAGGGATGGTAAAGTTTATTACATCCCCTGCTTAGCAATTTGTCCTCACAAGAGCAGCAGAGGAAAAAAAGCTCCAGCCTCATATCCCATATACGCAATCCATATTCCCAAAGCAGTCTGGCTGACCCACAGGACAACAATGGAACACCAAAGCATGGACCATCCAGGAAGGTTTAGGAATTGTCTTCAAGATACTTGCTTTACTGAGCAATTTTTCCTCTTCTTTGGGACATTTCTCTGGAAAAAGGCCAGGAAAAAAGTGAGCCAAAGGACTTTCTATTGGGTGTTTTAGTAAAAAAAATATATGTTCATAACAGTACTGGATAGAAGACACTGATGTTAATGTCATGTCATGTTACTCCATTTGGCAATACCATCTGGAGTAAGTTACTGTATGTTTGGTATTGGACTAATATTTGTCTCTGATGAAGTGTATGTTCCTTATTTAGTACTTTTTCCTATTTAGTTTAGTCTACTGAAATGGCTGCAGTTTAACTCTACAAAAATTCCATCAAAAAAAAGAACACATAAACCATGGCATCTGTTTTTTTGGTTTGTGGGTTTGTTGTTGGGGTTTGTTTTGCTTTGTTTGCTTGTTTATCTGAGGAGTTTTTACTGCATAACAACCAGTTTGCATTGGGGTCATGTAAGCTCCCTCAGCTCGTCTTTCAACATAGGAAGGAAGCAAGGAAAACAAAGGCTAGTTTTTCACTCTTCTATCAGACATGGCCTACAGGAGCTATCTAATTTGAGTACAGAGCTCTCATGGTGCGAATTATGCTGCAAAGCACTAAGAAACTGAGGAAATCAGGGGTTTTGCAGTTAGCCTTGATCTCCTCCTCAGACCCTGAACAGCTTTGGTCAGTGAGGATGGTCTGGTGGTTTCCCCGGGGCCTGCGGAACTGGCACAGCTACCAGCCAAATCTGGGGCAAACTGAGCACTGTGACTCCTTTTTCTTCTCTGCAGCTAGCCCAGCACTTTGCAAACGGAGACAATCAGCACTTCTCTGCTCTACACAGTAAGTAGAGAAGAGGCCTCAGCAGCTGTCAGGATACGCTGATAAAAGTGGAAGGGGAGAGCTAAATGGGTGACAGCTGCAGGCAAAGCAGCCTGACAGCTGGAACTTCCCAGAAGGGCAAGTGCTGCCCCGGTCAGGAGACCATCAGGAGGACGACTGCGGAGTGCCTGTTGTAGCGAGCCCGCAGCATCGACCGGCCCACCACCCGGCCCTACCCCGCCCGCCGCCATCTTCCNGCCCGGCCCGAAGCGGCCCCGGCCCGGCCCGAAGCGGCCCCGGCCCGGCCCGGCGCAGGCCGGTAGCAGCCGCAGCCCTCGTCGCGTTTCACCTGCCGACCGGCAGCCGCTTCGGCCAGGAAAGGAGGGAGCCGTGCTGATCGCACCTCGGCCCTGCCGCTGGATCTCCCCTCGCAGGCATGTAGCTCCAGGCATGCGGGCTGTTGGCGATGCTGACTTTCTTGTAGTAAGAGAAAACTGACTTAATCAGTAATAAATACGGCCCCATAGTTATTTCAAGTAGCTGCATATTAATTTTTACTGAACTAAATTCGGTGTCTGAAGGAAGAATAAAGAAACATCGCCCATGATAATAGATGATTTTAAATTAAGTATTTTATGACAAACAACGGGCTTTAGTTTGCACTTAGCGGAGGGCTGCTGCAAACTTCTGTAAGCACCATTTACTGCTGGAAACAGAGGAATAGCTCCCGAATTCTGGTTCTCCTATCAGACATAGGTTTAGTTGTTTGGATTTGAGTATTTTAGTTGTCATTCTGTCAGGGAAAAAAAAAAAAAAAAAGTCCTGCTGAGGAAACCAAGAAACTAGTCCTGGAAATCAGGTGATTGTTGCATGATTGGTAAATTCTTGACAGGCATTTCTACATTTTTCAAGTGTGGTCCTTAATCATTCCCTGGAAAACCTGATGTACCAAGTAGCAAGTTCTACGTTTTGGATGTTTTGGAATATTTTTCCATGTTGTTACTTGTCTCTTCTGAAAAGTAAGGAAATTGGTCTGGTTTGTTTTACTTTGTTTGGATAAATGATTTGCTTTCTTAATTCCTTATTCTCAAATTTTTAGTAGTGACGCATCCCCTAATTTTGTTGGCTTCTGATGGGTTCTTCAAGCTGGCATTGTCACTGAAAGAAAGAAGGCTGTGTGACATGCACTTCCTTCCCAGTTATTTAATCCCACATGCTACTGCATCTCTACACTGCCCAGTGCTCTTAAGAATCTGTGGGCTGTCAAGAATTATGTGAATAGTTAACATTTGCCTCAAGGGTACTTTAGAATACTCCTACTGCCTATCTCATAGACATTGATAAAAGAAGCAATGAATTGTAAGAATTTTTTATACACTACAGAACTGCTGTGTGGTTTTTATTAGATTTCTCATAAAAGTTCACAAGAGCTGCATTTGCTGGAAGGAACCACATTTGTATTTGTGTTTCTGTTGGGTGATAATTTTTGCTGTTTAATCCTAAGGTGTTTGTTGTCACCAATGCATGTTGGTTATGCTTACTCTTCCTTCTCCAGTATTTTGTATTTCTCAGAACCGACAGAAGGTGAGGTTCATTCCTTAGTTGGGTGCTGTGGTTATGTGTAAATACCCCCGAACAGATACTATCCTGTATCAACTTTACATATGTCCAATAGAACTACATAAAATTTATTTTACAACTCTTTGTATACATTTTTAAACGAAATCATTTTTATCTCACTGTCTGCAATGACTTTATTGATTGTTACTATTACAAACTTCCATGGAGAAATTTTAGTTCCTTGCGTTCTTCCCAATGAGTAAATGCAAATAACAAGGGACTAGTATAATGTGGTCAAATTTGAAGCATATCAGTGAGAGCTGGAAATGACGTTGACTCAGAATACCAAGAAAGTTAGTGGACTTCTATTAGTGAGAAGAAAAGAGGAAATTTCTTGGTAATTTTCAAGGGCTCAAGCTATGAAGACTTCCAGTTTCAGCATAAATGTCTTGCTGCCCAAGGACTGAATTAATGTTCTCACCAGGCCTCCTTGTGTTTTGTTAAAGCAGGAAAGAGAGTTTGTTCTTAATTCAGCACTGCTCACAGTATGTAATTTCTTCTTAAATAGTAAGACCCAGAACTGGTATGAAATTACTGAGTAATACAACATCTGGAGCAAAAGAGGACTCTTAGAAAACATCTAGGGCTGCAGCTTGAGTTCTTGCAGGGAAAAAAAGGTTTGTTTTGCTGGCACTAAAAACTGGCTTCTAAAAAGGAGTGCACATAGCTAACAGCAAATACTTACTATCTGTGTGATTAATACCCTAGTTGGAAGCAGGAACACCTGATTTAAAATAGGTATTGAGATCCCAGAAGTTGCAAATTTTGCTAAGAATCTCTGTCATTTGAACTACTTTTTTAGAAAAGGGACAAAAGTATTGTACTGCATACTGAATTACTTTCAATGCCAACTTGCAGCATCTGTCTCTAAACACGCATGCACCTATAAGGAGTTCTATTTAATGTTGTTATTCTTTCTCTACGGTGTGACCAATTCTTAATGTGTTGTTGTACATAGTTTCTGGACACTAAAATGCAGAGTCAAATACATAATAATTTTTTACAGTTCATGAAGATTTCTAAACTGAACATTTCCTTGCAAGACTTATGTTGAATATTAAAGTTTCCATATGACTTTTAAAAACTTCAGTGCGTAAATGCATTTTTTAGTTATATAACTTGTCTCACCTTAGAACTGAGCAGCTAATACAGCTCAGCAGCAATCAAACCTTTGTAATCTATCTTTTCCTAATATTTAGTTTGTGATTTTGTCATTGCCCCTGCAGCCTTTCTTCAAAAACAAGAAAGTTGAAGAGCAAAGTTCAGCAAATTACGCTAACACAGAGCAAGTCTAGGACAGAGTTGGAAGTGTTTCTCTGGTGGGCTAGCCTATAATATTATATTACTTCTATGCTGTCGGCATTTTCAAGTTGCAGAAAGTCTTGGATGTAGCTCTCCAGACCATTCAAAATTTGTACAGATAAGCATACCAGTTTCCTTTACATTTTCACTGGCATCCTAGGAGCATTTTAGTTTCAGTCACCTAAATCAGTGGTAACAGCCTTCGGATATGTTATTTCCCACCTCTCTGCTTCTTTTCCCCTGTGAGTTCTGGTCTGTTCACATTCAAAGACTTCCCTTAGTTATAAATTGTGGCAGACCCCTCAACTAAGACTAGGATATGAAATTTTTAAATTTGAGTTTTTGAAATGGCAGCTCTATGTATTGAAATACCAGGGCCATTTAGTTACAAAAAAAAAAAAAAAAAAAAGGCAAGCCTGTATATGCAGACAAAACATAGCTTCCTTCAGAAGAGCATTCAGGTCTGCTTGTGGTAAATTGGCATCAGGCATTTAAAAGTCCTAATTTAAGTAACCGTCATAAGTAAGTTTATGTTAAATGTCTGAATGAGTGCAGTAATCTGCCTCCTTGGCATTTTTTCATGAAGGGTTTGGTAGAACTGTACTACTATCACTGAACTGTGCTTTTAGAGAGGTGTAACATGCCGTAACACTGTTTCAATAGCAGCTAAATTACTATCCTTTTCAAGTACTGTTGTTTTCTGTAATTAAATGTGTTGAGTCTGAGCTGCTTGTTCTGTTTTTTTTTCCCCTCTGGGACAAAGGGTTTAATCTGTTTTTACTCTGAAAAGCCCTAGGAACTTCAAAGCAAATAATAAAGGGTTACCACCTTCCTGCCTCACCTAGTTTCTGAAATTGCCTTCATTTTTTGCTGTACTCCAGCATTTCCTAGATCCCCTGTAAATTCACTTTCCATTAAAGAGAACGTCGGACACATATATCCCTTCCACTAGTCCCCATCTCCTAGAACTATTTTTCCTAATTTCTGCAGAAAATAGCACTTAGAGTAGTAGGTGCTGCTGAAAATCCATTAAGCAGGTAAAGTCTCTCATTTTCTTTTTTTTTTCTCCAGCTAAATGAAACAGTTTAAGAAGAAGATGTGAGTGAAATTGATGAGACCTGAGCCAAAAGTTGAGGTGTTTTTAAAATAGATTACTTTTTTTAGAAGAAAAGACTTTTGAGTTAGACAAATACTGGCAAGTGAATTATAGACGTACTTTATTCACATTTTGAAAGAGAGGGAAAAAATGCTGAGAAGAAAACTTAGTTAATCCTGGCAGTTGTGACAGGCTATGTCTTCCCCATAATTTAACGGAGTAATAAGTCCAACTACTAATAAAGACAGAATTTAGAAAGTCATTAAGTATTTATAGTGGAATAGTGATGCATCTGAGACAACTTTGAAAAATCTGATTAGCTCATGGGATAGGAAACAATTGTGAAGGTAGATGCTTGAAATATTTTTTTGTGCTGAATGCCTAATGTAATCAAGGGGAAGGAGAAATTCTGATAACAGTTCTGAAGCCAGTACTAGCTAAAGGCTTGTTGGGCCCACATGGGCCCAGTAGAAGGATATGCAACCTGAAATGTTTCATCATTCTGGTTTGTCTGAATCCTATAAATTTATTATAATACAAATTATTATCATTTGTTCTTGGTATCAATTTTCTTTCATTCTGGCTTTAGTACTGTGATGAAACTAGGATTAAAAAAATGTTTCTAAAGAATTCACTTTCTTGGTGATTTTTTTTGTATGGCTCTAACTATGAGTATTGTTGTTTACCAAGTGGGATGTTACTTGCCATCAAGGCAGAACAGAGATTCTACAGCAACAGTAAATGAATGTCACATACACAGAATTATAATTGTGATTCCTGCCATGCTAGCACTAAAGAAGTTAAGTAAATTTATTCTTGAATTAGCTAGAAGTATTAATAGAAGAGCAACATCTTGGACAATAAATACATTACAAAACAGACTATGTTGAGAATGGTAAGACTTACCCCAGCTAAATCAGTTTCTGGACTCTCAAAAAATCATTACAGAAAAATGATAAAACTATGTAAAAATGTTGCACTAGCAGAGTTTCCCACTATAATTAGTCATGCATGATCATTTTCATCTTTGTTCACAGTATTGCTTTTTCTCTACGTATGAGGTAGAAACTTGCATTGCTCTTTTGCATTGCTTAAAACACAAATAATACAGCTTGCTTGAATTCTGGCAGTTTGTGAGACAGATGAGACTTCTGTTGCATCAACATGCGTCTCTTTTTTGCTATTTCTTGAAGTTCTCAGACAATTCTTTCAGCACACCCTAAAGAAAATGGGAGTGCATTCACTACAGAAGGCAGCAGTAACAAATATTAGTGAGTGTTCTCATGGAAGACAGATAATGTGCTTAAAGGCATCACAAGGTAAGTCCAGATATGCTTGGCTACTGTAATTTTTCATCTAATGAGGAGTAAATACATGTGTGTATAAATATATATATATCACAATTCTGAGTACTACTCCCGCATTCATTCCTAGCAATGAAGATTTATTTTTCCTTTAAGGTCCTTTCATCCTTCACAACGAAAGCAGACCAAACTGATGATTGACACCGTTTATTGTGCGGGGTTAATGAACTCTGCCCCTCTACCTTCTTCCTTGCTTGCCTATCAAGTGCTGTCCTGCATAAATTCTCATTGCCACTCCCAGTACTTAAGAGATTGCAAGGTCATTTTGCACTCTGTATTGTGTCAATACAGACAAATCTATTGTCTCTCAGCCAGTTTCATTTCACAATCAGGATTACCAACCAGAAAAAAGGAGACAGCAGAGCACTTGGAGTATGTCTACATCTTACCAAAGACATTTTCAGCCCCAAAATCTGATGAAATACAGAGGTACAAGGACTTGTGGGATATGGGGTTATATTTCTTGAAGTTGTAAAGGCTTATGTTCACCAGAAGACCCTGTGGGGAAGGTGGCTGCAGGCTGGATGGTTGGAGGTCAGTTAGGGATGAGAGGCAGTTCTGAGGAGGAACATGTGGACAGCAGACTGCAGCTGAGCAGCTAATGGGTGCCCTTCTTCTGTTAAGTTCTGGTTCTGTCTGGTGGAAACTAAAGCTCTATAAGGGAGGTGATTTCTACAATAAAGGACTCTCCAGAGGCGTAAGAGTCCATGTCTCTTTGTTCCTCTCCTAGGGTGAGTTTATGATGCTTGTATCCCTGATCATCTGTTCTGTTTGTGCTAGATATTGAGTTCCACACATTTAAGACTGGTTCTGAGAGCGAAGAGGGGGACAGAAGAAGCTCACAGTTTGCAGAAACTGCCCTCACTGCTCTGCATTCTGCTCCCGGACTGTACTGTCTGCAGCAGGACAGACAGTGGGACAGAGATCTGCTTTTAGTTAGTTTTAGCTAGCTGAGGCAGAGAAGTTCTCTCAAAACTGCGGTGGTTTTTTTTTAATTTTTCCTTTTTCTTGGGACTGTTGAAACCTGTCCTGGACTGCAAAACCCAGAGAGACACCAGGATCTCATGCCTGCAACCCACCAGGACCTGGACTTCAACATTTTTCCAGCACTGGAGGGACTGGTAAGAGATTGAGTGAGCTGAGCTACACCCATAGCATACTGTGAGTTTGCTATCCTACAGTAACATTATCTCACCTTTCCCCTGATTGATGGAGAGCTCAAATAACTGACACTGAAGATGGCAGCAAGTGGCAGTCTTGAAGCAAAACTTTTATACCTTCTCTCTGTGAATTCCCACTGGCAGTTCCTCGCCATGCTGACTCTTCTCTTCCTTCTGCACAACCACCTAACCTTTCCTCTTCACAGTACAGCCAGCAAACTCCAACCGACTCTCCACCAGATAACTCAATGTTTTATAACACCCATCGTTATCGGAAGTAGCTGTGATCTGTTGAGGGCAAGGCTGTTTCCACTCTTCGGTAAATATTGCAACTGCAACTCAATAAGGGGCAAGATTGCTTGCAGCACTATCTTTATCCATTCTCACATAGTTACCATTGAAAATGGCAGGCATCTTTTTCTCACCAGCACAGGGGTACTGAGTACCCTGGACATTAAAGTTTTCAGGCACTCTTTCTCCCGTTAAATGCAGAATACATTAGCATCAGTTGCATTTCAGGGTCCACAGAAATTAGTCCTTAGAGCCCAGCTGTTAATATGGAAAAAGAAAAATGAGCAAGTCTCATGATCCCTGGGAAGGAAGACTTCAGGAGTTCAGAGAAGAGCAATTCTTGATTTTCCCTATAAAGCATATCTAGTTCACCTACCCTGTCTGTAGGTAGCCTGGGTCTTTAATCCCCTGTGTGACAATGGTAGGAGATTTATCCTAATTCACACTTAGAGAGGTAAGAATTTTGTGTATTGTTCTTCTAAATGTGTTACTTGCATCTCTGAACTTTTCTGTGAAGTATGGAGCAGTTTATGCAGCTTGCATGGGATACAAAGACTAATAAGGTAGGTTTTTTCTTCCAACTGAAGTACTGAGGAAAAAATCATGTAAGGTAAAGGTCATCTCCTCTTAATGGAATAAGCACCTGGGGCATAAGGAGGAGATATGCCTCATCATTTTAATGACTAGTGAAAGAGTGATAGCATGATCCAGTACAACACTTGGTCATGGTCGAGCATTAACACAAACACATCAGTGGTAAAGACTTAAAGTGCCAATATATATTTTACAAAAATATCTAAAACCACAACTGGTCTGAAGTAGGGGTGTAATGTGAAACTGGATATGAAACTAAATCAGTTATAGTACTGTTCATTTTAAAATACTACTGAAATTACTGATAATCCAAAGATAGTGGTAATGTCTATGTTTCAAGTTAATGATGCATAGAATTCTAGCCTGTCTTGATAATTTCTACAGAAATAGAAAGGAATGAAAATATTTTCTTGTTTGTAAAGAGTAAGCCCTTTACAAAACCCCTTATTTGCAATTAGAAATAGTTTGGCAAAAGATACTGTAGGAGGGTTATTTCTGTGAGGTTTTGAGCAAAGCATTTACATTTTCTTTTCTGGCTAGAATTTTTGGGTTTTTTTGCGTATTTACTCCTGAACACTATTTTTATTCTCTTATTTTTAATATTTCTAATTTTTTTCCCACCATTATAGGTGAGGTATCCTTGTCATTGAGCAAGGACAGAGTGCTCCACAAGGGAAGGAGATCTGGGCAGCAAGGAGACAAAGTACCAACACCCTGAAGACAGCCAGGTCGACAGTGCCAGAGAAGGGCAATCATGACAGGCCTGTAGATAGTCACCAGGAAAAGCAGAGATTAACAGATGAATATATGGTGATGAGATAAATCCAAGGTCAAGCCAAGAAGTCAAATCCATGTGGTCAGGGTCAGGATTCAGATCCAGCAGGGTTCCTGGCCTGGTTGGACAGAGGTGCAATATAGCTCTGTGAGAGCCCAGCCTGAAAGCAGATCCTGGAGAAAGGAGAGGAATCTCAGGCGCTTCTCGGGCAACACTCCTGCATGTGGCTTCATGGCTGAAGAGCTGCACTGTCCGTTTTGGCCCTGAGACCAGGTGGGTGGCATGCTCAGGAAGCGTAGCCGCTTAAAACCCGTGTCAGGATAGTGTTTCCTTTTTACTGCTTGCTTTACACATAATACATAAAAATGCGATTTTTTTTTTTTCAGAACGAAGTATCAGAAGGCTGTCGCGGTGCCTGCTTGAGGTGCTGTTTCAAGCCTGCCAGGCCAGCTCCGACACCATGGTGGCTGTATGGTATGGTCAGCAAGGCAGGCAAGCTGAGCTGATCCTGTGGGTTCTGGTCCTGGGCAATGCCTGAGGACATTGATATAGACCTATGACAGCAGGAAAGAACAGAAGGAAGGACCCTGCGGAGTTGTCACAAGGCTTTACTGAGGTCTCCAGCAAAACTCCTGCAACCTGCTTGAGCAGAGCACCCCAGAGTGGTTTACAGTAGCTTTTATGTGGGGGTGGAGAGAGGGGAGGATGGAAAAGGTCAGCCTATAGGGAATGACTCAGGAGTGGTCTGGTGGGTAAGGGACACATCTGGGAACCAACCACCTGGGAGAGGGAGGGACTGCCCCTGGTTCTGGCCTGTCATTCAACGCCCTCGGTAGAACTTTCTAGCTCCAGGGAAGGTCCCCGAGATGACAGACCAGCATGGAGCCGAGACAGGGGAGTGACAGGTAACTGAGAAAGGGGGAGTTCTGAGGAAAAATCATAGGGAAAATAGGGACGGGGTACATGGAACCAACCATTTAACATCATAAACATATATAAGAAACATACATAATATAGCTGAATAAAACTGCACCGCAACAGAAAGCCATGTGGAGATTCAGTGGCCATCGGGCTTCTAATTGCTATTTATGTCTTTGAGAATCTCCTTTTGGAATTTCTAAAACCAGAGAATTATTTTGTGATAACTAAAATATAAAGGAAATGAGGGGTCTGGAAGAAATGTGTAAGATGAGAAGATACAGCTCAACTCCTAACCAGTATTTGACAGAGCAGAGCACTGAAATACTTTATGGTAAAATCATCTGACAGATCATGCTGCTTACCAACTAGACTGCACTAAAAATCATTAAGGATTCCACTTTGGAGTGTACTCTCTGAAGGGAGAGGGATATCAAAAAGCAGGAGAACAAGCAATTAGAAGTAGACCTAGACAATATGAAATTGAAATAATGGAAATTAAAACCCCTCCTTATAAATATGACTTCATACGCCCACATTTCGCCTTGCAGGAGATTCCCAAGTTTTCCATTCTGGAATTAGCACATCGTTGGGAAAAGCAAAGACGTGCCAGGCAGGGATTTCAGCTAAAGTGAGGCTGAGCCCTAAATCAGATGGTAGTTGCATGTGGCTGCAAAGGATACCTTATTTAATTCCCAACGATATGTCACATCAGGTATTTGGGTTTTAAATCAAACCAGTTTTCTGTCTCTTCCTTTCAGTCACCATTTGAACTACTATTCCTTGTGTCAAGCTACAGTGCAAGTGGTAGACTGATCACTGCGTGAAGAAGTTCCTTTCTGCCCAGTGTTTTCTGATGGAAGAAAGACATGTCTGTTCAGAAGCAAAAGTAATGTACCCAAAGAACCAGAGAATCCTGAATAGCAGAGAAATCTTTTCAGGTTCAGTAGCATGCAAAAATCTTCTTCCACTAGACTATTTCTGACAACTTGTCAGTCACAAAACATTCCACAAAATGGCATTATGCCAAACTGGACATGTTCAAAGTTCACTTCCCTTGAGGCACACAGATTAAAAAAGCTCATTAAGACAAAGTCTCCATCAGCATATATAACTGTGATGTTAAAGTCCGACTTTTACTTCTCTCTGTAACTAACATTTATTTTAATTACAGAATGAGACTGCTTGTATGGTAATGATTCCAGGCTGCATTTTTAATCACTTGTTTGCATTCAAAAGTCTGAGGAAAGGTGTTAGTTCTACAGCTGAAATATCTGTTCTGCTTTTCATTATTTATTTATTTTTTTAAAATCTGCATTTATTCCTGTATTGTGTTACAGAAACTAGAATAACCCTTTTTCCCGGTGAAGAAATGCAAGAATACATGTGTGTAAGGCATCTTGATATGTAGTGACTGTCAGAAGCCAGAATGGTGGAGACTTTGAGCATATAAAAAGGATACAGAACAGTCTGACTGTTTTCTGTGTATCTGGGATAAGTATTGAACTGAAATTATAAGAAGAGAGAAGCTGGCGGGGCTATAGAGAAACCCATCTATCAAGGAGGGGTAGGGAAGCCTTGGGTTACACCACAAAGGAAGGGATAGAGACTCCATTTCTAAAAATCATTAAAAACAGGTTGGGCAACTTCTCTATAGCCTGACAAATGCAGAAATGATCATGACTTGAGGAGAAGAAATAATCTGGATCTCTTTTTCTTTTGTAGATTGGTCCAAAGAGATGATCAATAAGGCTAAATGTTCCTTCAGTTGGGAGACACCCTGTCTCAGTCTTCTCTCAGTGTCTCTTAGGAATCCCTGATCATGTGACATCTTGGAAATGTGGAAGCAATTGTGGCTTATGGAAGCAAAGTGGCTTATGAGGTCGTCCTTCTGGGGGAGAGAAGGGCTATGTGCAATGTCCATAGATGTGCAGTGCTAATTGTACATAAAAATATGAGCTTTGGAAAATCATTGAAGAGTTCTGGAAACATGAATGACTAATATGGTGAGAAGTGAGAAGGAAAAACTCATTAAAGGAAAAGGCAGATTTCAGTTGAATGCCACTGCTATCTGTGGAATGACCAGTGTATCTTAGGACCATAATGCAGGCTGGGATCAGAATTGTCCTTAAACTGCCTGTCAGTGTATTACCCAGGTGCTCCAGTAGATCTTAAGAGCAGCCAGGGTTTCTGTTCTTAAGCACTGGAGACATCTGTAACATTTCGGCTTGTGTGGGAGGACTGAAAGATGGGAGGAATTTGAGAACCTCGGTAATGTTCTGCTCAGCTGAAAAACTCAAAATCATTCTGTGCTGAGCTGGGATCCACTCTTCTTAAGCCTCCCAGGCAGTCATCCTGACAAATTGAAATTCATCCTTGAATGACTAGAGCATTGACATGCTATGTTACAGTAACAGAAACACGAATATTTGTTGAGGAAAATCCCTTATGCAGAAATCTATATTAAGTTATGTACTTAGGCTAGGATTTTCTAGAGTTTTGCCTGGATTACTTTGAAAATAAAATTCTTGGTCATTTTTCTAAGAACTGAGTTAATTTTTTCTTATCTGATCTCTTTAGAGGCTTTCAGTTATATATGACATCAACTAGCTAACATCACTAATATTTTCAGTTAATGAGATAGTCACTGTTACCTGTTAATTTTCTTCCTGTGAGTAATTGCCCTGCAGAATTCTAGATTATTATCGTTCTATCTTCTCTTTCGAAGAAGAAAATTATGTGTTGTTTTACATGATGAAAATTCTAGAATATTGCTTTTTTTCCACAATAGCTCCTGTAGTGGTCATTCCTGTAAACAGAGAATAATCTTATTCTTAAGGAAAAATGTTTCTTCTTCAAATATGTGACATATCCTATGTGACAGTCTTCATACAACCTGGAGGAAGTATACAAGATACTTTTCATTTCAAGTTTTGATGTATTTTCTAACATTTTTTAAATAAATTAAATAGTTAGGGTTGTTTAGTGCCACAGGTCAAACCCAAAGTACAGCAATAGAACAAGCCTTCCTATAGTGCCTCATGAACTAGAGTGAACCTAAGGAATGCATCTATAAAAACATACATTTGTTCAGTGTTGCCAGGAACCTGAGAGTGCAGGGAAGACTACCTGCCACCTTCACCAATTAATAACACTTGCTTTTCTGAGGTACATACAACATTGTGGGTGGTCATCAGAGTAAGCGGTTTGTTTGCTGTAGTTTTCACTGGCTGTAGTTACCTTTTTTATCTGTTTTGGTTTCATACTGCCTCTCTGCTCTGTTCCTTTGTGTAAATATGTAATTTACTTCTGCTGTAAGTAAACTGTCATCAAAGATCAATCACCTAACATAAACCTTTAAGATCCTTGAAAACCAGTATGTCACTAATTCTTTTTCAATGTATGATTACAATTTTTTAAGCTTGAGACCTCTTTCTTTGAAATTCTTGCAAACATTTAATAATTTATTGAATGGAAAATGGAAAAATTTATTACAGCAATGAAGAGATGCTCCAAAGTTAAGAGATGGTGTGTGTTCAAGGCTCAGGATCTTGCTTACTGCTCTCCAGCATTTCTTCAGATTCACACTTTATTGTCTGTTCAGATCTCCCAGCAGACTGTGGGCACTCAGTACCTCTGCAGCTACTAATCTGCTAGGAAACTTATTACAATGTTTAGTCTTTTAATTAAATTATTAGTAATTCTGGAGAAAATTAGGTGTTATTTTTTAAACCTGCTAATCCAGGCTCAGATAAGGTGTAAATCTCACTGAACCATATGAGCTCACATGTGAATGACTTGAATAAGTGTTTGGAACAAGAATGATGAGAAAAAAAACAAAGGGTGAGAGGAAAAAAACCAACCACATCTTTTTAAAGTAATGCATAATAATAATCATCATCTCATTATCATCATCATAGCAGTTGTGACCAGATGAGGTTTTTGATCCAGTTGTCTAAGTTCATTTCATAAGCAGCAGAATGCTTGGAAGACCAGCACTGTGGGTAGAGAACAAGAAACCCGTGCTGAAAGGCTTCTTTTGGCACGTGTAATTTTTTGCTTCAGTGTGGCTTTACAAGATGAAAGTCAACACCCTTTGTCTGTAGAACTGCATTACACAGGTCAGCAAAACCCATTCTCTGCAGGCTGAAAATGCATAAACAGATAGGGCGACGCAGTGAAGGTGTGATCACTTATGCTGTGGTACTGTCATCACGTCTGACAAAGCCCTGGGAATTCCTTGTGGCTGCACAGTGCATCACTCTGCTCTTGGGAAGGGGTAGAAGGCCACCACCTGCTATCTCTGAATTCTCTGGAGAGAACTTGAAATCGGACAGGTTCTCTGCTTCGCCACTGCTCTCTACTCCATTTGCGAGAGGACCAGACCGGGCGCGGTGGGAACCTGCCCGCCGTCGTGCTGCAGGGAAACCAGCAGAGAGCAGTGTCAGAGCAGTGTCTGTGGCCGTGCCCCGCCACCGCCGCGGGGAGGGGAGGCTCTTCTGGTCCTGGTGAGAAAGGCACTCGGACTCCGTGTCGTTTGAAATTGTCTTGGAGCTATCACTGTAAGAGGAGAATAGCATGGATAATCTTACATCCCCATAGATGCTTGGAACTTGGAGCATTGAGCAGAATCCCAACCCATGATGAACATACTTTGCATAAATGGAGTTTTATATACGAAGAACTAAAGCTTTAGCTGCTGATTTCACAAATCACACCACAGTCCTCATGAAGCTGATAAATGGTGTCTTTGGAATGTCATAATTTTTAAATGTCAAGTATGCCCTGTCAAGTATGCTTTTGAGTTTTTGTTTGGGGTTTTTGGTTGTTTGGTTTTTTTTGGGTTTGGGATTTTTTAAGTTTGTTGCTTTTTGGGGATTTTTTGGTTTTGTTGTTTGTTTGTTTGGGATTTTAGAAGGGGGTGTTTGTTTGCTCTTAACTTAGTTTCCTCCTCTTGCTGCCAAGACAAGAGCCATCTGGAAAATCTGAATGTCAGAATAAATAAATATTTTCAAGGATATCTAAAGTTTCATCACACTAATTTTTTTTCTTTACTTACTGCTGGAAATTGCTATCCTAAAATACTTGAAAGAACATAGGTGGCAACTTTTGTTCAGCAATTTTGTATCCGTTATTATTTGCTGCAAATATTACAAATTTATATTTAAGTTATAAGATTATTGAAACATTAATAAGAATGCATGTTTTTAACAATATCTAAAGTTTTCTTGCTCAAACTTTTGAAATATCTTTATTTTTCCTCTATTTCTTTCATAGTGGAAGTTATTGTAGTGTTAATTACTGAAATGGAGATCATGTAGCTTAAGGGACCATCTGAATACAGCCAACATAACAGAAATACATCTGTAAACATGAAGTGATTTGATAATTTAATTTCAATCAGTAGAAATGACCTTTCTTTCTTTCTTTCTTTCTTTATCTATTTTAGATTAAGAGGTCCTTGGAAGAGAAGGAGACAAAGAACTCAATGTCATTGCATGAAGCAAGTCAAGCAGCAGTAGGTAGAATTCACTTAGTCTATGCTAGATTGGGTCTGGCTGTAATAATAAACTCATCCATGATATGATGGAATGTTAAGATGTTTATGCAAATTATGTAACTGCATATAACTTAAAAACAAAAGGAGCAAATGTAAAGCAAATATTATTAAGATGAGTACTTCACTTTATTAATATGTATTTCTCATTTCTTTTGTATACAGAGAGTTCTGGATAGAGCTGAAGAATATATTGCTTACTAAGCTCAATCCTTTCTTTTTACCAAGGTTTATATATTTTTATTGCTTTGGTTTTCTTTTTAAAATTTCTGATGCATCTCTGCTTAAATGCAGAGATGGTGATGTACATCTCAAGTAGCTGGGATACATTGTTAAATCAGATAAAGTAACTGGGATAGACTGTTATATCAGACAATTGTCAACCATTCCTGTCTGACCATCTTTAATCCAAGATTCCCAAGTACATGTGGCCGTTCTCCAGGAATTCTGAATTAGGTGATAGACAAGTAGCTGTAAAGGTAATGTATGATATTTACAGTCCTTGAATCATGATATCAAGATCATCTGAAGATGTGTCAATCTAATTAAAGAAAATAGGATCAGTCTGGCAATCTTTTGGCTTCTGTAGTATCTAACAAGTTAGAATCCTTAGCTTCCCTGCCAGCAAATTCCTTATCAAGCAAGGATATCCTAAAACACAGGGCAAATAAAACTTCTCCAAGATGTTAATATAAGTGGGCTGGTTTAAGTAGATAATTGTACCAAAACAAAACAAAACAAAAAACAAAAAAGCAAAACAAACAAACAAACAAGACCAAAAAACAACAAAACACCCACCCCCCCCCAAAAAAAACCCAAAAAAACAAAACCCAAAACAAAACAAAAAACAACAACCAAACAAAAAAATTAAAAAAAAAAAAAGTGTATGCTGAAATTCTCTAAAAGACTTCCACACAGTGAAACCTATCATTTGAGTGAAATTGTCATAGTGGAGTACAGGAAGACAAAACACATATGAGGTTTAGCATCTCACAATAAGCATAATATTTCAACCTAAAACACATTAGTATACACATAACTCTTTAATGAGTGACGCCAAACAGATTTTTTAATTAATCTACAGCTCTTTCAAGATTATTTAGGCACACATTGCAGGTTTTTTTCATGCCATTTTAATGCAAGAAATAGTGAAGTTTAAGAAGCTTGACTAAATACTTAGTATCAGTTTGGACTGAGAGACAATTCAAGAGAGCACAGAGAAATATTCAGGAGAGCTGAATCACAACTGAAGATTAGTATTGTCAGGGCTTCGGCAAACATAGGTATTCATGGACACATCTGTGTCTTTATTGAACCAGCCTGGCTACACTGAAGTCTGCTTCACCTGTGTGTGTAGCAGGACACTTGGATAGAAGTTGTCCTGAACCTTCAGGGACTTAGAAATTGAAGTCACAGGGTTTTGTGCAGTTGAGGTTGGAAGAAAGTTCAGGAAGCTGGTCAGCTGGTCAGCCTTACTCTTCATTTTATATTAATAGCCTTTGCTTGCCTTCATGTTTATACACTTCTTCTTTGGGCTCAGCTATGTCACTGTGTTTATATCCACAGCATCAATTCATCTGCCTAATGGCTGGATGCTGCTCATGTTTTGACAAGGCACTGCCAGAAAATCCCCTCAATTGGTTTTCCAGTTTTAAGCAGTAAGGCACACAAATTTCAGGAAGATGGGGCTGCCCCTACAATAAAGGATGGCTTTTTTGAGGGGTTTTAGCAGACTTGCAGAGGGGTATTTCCACCCTGCACCATGAAGTGGAAGAAGAGGGAAGGAGGAGGCAGAACAGCTCCAGCAGCTGGAGTTGCCAGGATCAGCTTGCCTAGCAACCCCCCTCTTAGGCAAGGGCATCTAATTCAGAAGCAACAGCAACATCAGAAGCAGCCCTGACACCTGATGAGCTGGGTGCACATTGGGGAGCATGGGAGCTGTCAAATCACCAGCTTTAGAGCTCCGAAGCCTCCTCAGTTTATTGGTAGGTCTACCTAGATCTGCTTACTGGAATTTATTCCTCTGGTGTGTGCATACAGAAAGAACTGTATAGGGCTTATTGCAGCATAGTGAAACAGCTACTTATAGTAGGCTGTTGTTGATTTTTATTTTAATAATGTAGAAACCAAGAATAATGGAAGATATTTTGGAAAAAACGGTTTTATTGTTCTATCTTATTCCACTTACATTGCGTTGTGATAGGCAATTGCATAATACTGTAGATGATTATGCTTTAATAATATATAGAAAAACAATAACATTGTATGAGTAGAAATATTATCTTTTACTAGAAATAGAATAAACTGAGTCATTATCATATTCTGATATGTTCATACACACCCTAAAGTGTATTTTTCCATACATGACTAATACAATCTGTTATAAAGTATTATATATATAATGTATATGTTATTATTGTTGCAGTTCCGTCTCTGTGCAATATATTATGGTGCTGTATTCTACCTATAATAGACTAATGCAATCCTTATTTTTATGTGTCATTGTGTATATTAACATTTATATGGTTAAAGTTTGTATTCTGTTATTAAAAGCATAACAAAAATTACTTGTTCAAAGATTTTAAGTATAAAAGATTAAAATAAACTGAGCAGTTTCTTTTAATTAATCTTCTGGAGTGGGGAGAGTGCCATTCTAGAAGCAAACAAAAAAACCCTCTTTAAATAAACTGTCTCTCTGCATATGGTCCAGAACACCCGCTCTTTCTGAAGAACCATTTTGGAAGAGAAAGGTTAGTTAAGTCTCCTGTTTCATGCCAGTTGCTGGATAGAGCAAAATAACATACTGACTGTGTTTGTGTGGACTTTTTTTTTTCCCCTCCAAGAGTTGGAGAGATCAAATTATGCCAGCCTGTGTTTCTGTATTTTATTTGATTTCTGCAGAAAGATTTTAAACTTAGGAGATGGAATCTATCCTTTCCCTCTTCTCATACTGTTTGTTTGTTTGTTTGTTTTTGTTGTTGTTTTGTTGTGTCTTCTTTTTTTTCTTCTTCTTCTTTTTTCTTTTTTTTTTTCTGGCAGGTTTCCACAATATTAGTGGAGGGGTGGCATGATTTGGATAACAAAGACTATGACTGTTGGCCTCTGGAAAAGCCAGATGAATATAACATGCTGGACTGCGGAGGTGAGTGAGTCATAAAGAAAGACTTACTTGGGCGATGGCTGAAACCCCAAAATTGAAGTATTCATAATAGTTTACTCATGATGAATATTACCCGTATTGAAATCTACCTAAATCAGTGACAACCTCTCTTCCTAGAGAAGTAAGTGAAAAAAACAGCTGAAAGATACTTCAGAGTAATTATTTGTTCAGTAGTCCAGTATACCTTTGTTTCAACAGAAAAAGTAATAACAACAGCTGTATCCATTTACCCAGAGAGAAACTGAAAACATTTTCTTTCTCATTGGAAAACCAAATTGAACTGGATCCAGACTAAGTATGGAGGCTGTGCTGCATTGTAGCAAATCTACTAGCTGAAACTTCGCAGTGTCAGTTCAAAAGTGTGCTGTGCCTAATCAGTAACCTAGTAAGAAAAATCACTGATTCTATGTCACACTTTTCCACATTGCTCAAAACTGTTCCATGAGTACTTAGAAAAACCCTTAGACCTTTAACGACTTACTCCTGCCAGTTTCAAAAATTAATTTACATGATGAGATTAACAACAACAAAAAATGAATATTTTTAGAAGTTGGTAATTTATTGAGATGGAGAAGTAATTAAGGAGCAACTGACATGTAGAAAACTCTATTTAAGTATGAGAAACAGTATCTTATTCTGTAGGGGTTATAAAACAGTAGAACTGGTTTCTCAGAAAGGTTGTGGCTTCTACATTCTTGGGGATTTTCAAAACCTGACTAGACAAAGGCTAGAAAAACATCCTTGAGATGACCCTGCCTTGCGCAACACAGGCTTGGACTGAATAATTTCTATAGATGCCTTTGAAATTCTCCTGTGATCTTGTGATTCAGTAACAAATAAATAACTGATAAAGGAATACTTTGTTGTGAAAGGTAGGATCCGAGACAAGTGTTTAACAGGGTTTTTAAGAAAAAACCAAGAACAACTCAGAAGGTCAGTCTAATAAAATACTTCAGGAAATATACTGCTGTGTCACACTCTTAGCTCAATGTTACAATTAAACATTCACCAATTAATTCTATTGGAACAATGAAGTTCAAAGACTTTCTAGATAATTTCAACTAAGACTTTTATCCCTGTATGAATTTACTATTGGTTTAAGGTTGAAATAGCTATTTATCAGTACAAGTGCCTTGTTTAAAGCTATTTTTACTAAATACAAGGGAAACTAAGATGAGTAGGTTACTTAATTAATGTATACCATTTACACTCAGTTTTAGAATGGACTTCAAGCTCTATCCTGCCTTTCTTTGTAAGTTATCTCTGCCATTTTCTGGTCACTGCTAGAAGAAAAGCAAAACACATATACTGATGCCTCATTGCTGTGGAATTAATATAAGATTTTCAAAGCTTTTATATGTGGGAGTAACTGAAAGAAGAGTTTGGTTTACCTTTGTGAGACCTTTGTAAGGAGGCAGAAAACAATTTAACTGAAATTTGTACTGACCTTTTGTCTTCATTCTCACATATTCTTTGAACCTCCGTTCTCTTACTTTTTAATAGAAATCACACTAGCATTTTTTTAAATCTTTGTATTATAGTTTTCACTTAATGTTAGCAATTAAAACGAGTTTTTACTTTTCAAGGGAGATAGAAAATAAAGAGGTTATTTTAGAATTTGCCTAGTTAAATCTGATAGTAAATTAGGGGGGAAATAGTGGTTTCAGTACAGTGCAAATGAGGAATATACTTGTTAAAACAAGTATTAGTAACAGAAGATGTCATAACCAAACAACAAGAAGAAAAAAAAGAGATCTATACCAATCCTCTGCTGAAGAAATGTAATACTTCCTGAGAAGCTGAGTTACACAGCTGCAATATGTAAGTAATTTGATGTGATGCAAATTAAAACCTTCATCCAACAATAGACAAAAAGGTAAGTGAGTGCAGTGGGAAGAATCTGATGGCATTAGGTTTATGGATTTAAAACTTTTCCCAACTTTTATCTCACTTCATCCTCAGGCCCAGAAGAGGTAATATGGAGTCCCAGGGACAAAAGACGTGATGGGGATAAAACATCTTTCCCAGTTAAAATTGTGAAAATAGAAAATGACAGATGTATGATAGTGGTCCTTCCAGTGTCCTCTGTTCTTGGTGTTATATGGTTCTATCACATGAGAATGCGTTCTTAAATATGTAATTATTAGTCTATATAGTTTATGTTTCATGAGTTTAGGGGTTTTGACTGAATTTTCTGTGTGGCAGAGTTGTCTCTTCCTCTTCCATAATAAGGTGTGTCTCAGTGAAAGCAGCCGAGAATTAAGGGCAATATTGACTGATCAAAAGAGAAAATCAAATATACCAGAACAAGAAGCAATGCCATATACTGGAAACAAAGTTAGTTTACATAAGATGAGCAGATTTTTTGTTACATTTCTCCAATGCTGATCTTTTCTGAGATGAGAATTTTTCAATTAATGTGCATTTGTGTTTACCAATACAGCCACTAAAATACACAACTCTTTCTGGCTCATAAAAAGTAATTGGAGAATTAATCAAGGGATTACTCACAGGGTTGTGGGGCACTGAACAGGCTGCTCAGAGAAGCTGAGGATGCCCCATCCCTGAAAATATTCAAGGCCAGGTTTGATGGGGCTTTGAGCAACCTGGTCTTCTGGAAGGTGTCCCAATCCATGGCAGGGGAGGAGGAACTAGATAATCTTTAAGGTGCCTTCCAACCCAAACCACTCTATGATCCTATGAATAGAATGAAAATCACTACAGAAAAAGTTTTACATTGTATGTATCTGTTAAGTAAAAAGATATAGCAAATATTCTGACCCATGATTGCTCTGTTTCTAGGACTGGAGATGACATGGGTGCAAAGACCTCCAGAAAAGGCTATGAGTGGGAAATCTTTCAACGTGACCTATGCAGTCTTTGCTTCAGACAGTTTTTATCAATATGCTGTGCAAAATGGAATCCTTTCCCACAGGTATTACTTCTTATAAAATTGCTGTCATAATTATGAGTATAAGAGGATTACATGAGTATATGAGGTGTACATATTCAGTGATATAATTGAAACAGGCACTCTGGGACTCTTCATTAATGCCTTCCCTCTTCTGAGATCTCTTATAGCTCTGTTTTCCCTGCTATTTTTCCCTTTTCTCTCAGACCAGCCATCATGGCATGTTTGCCTGCTAGGTTGGAGACAGGGCATATCACTGCTGTCACAGTGCAACTCTGAACATCACTTCTTGCCTTCTTTACACATTGAATTTATAGCTGAAGTTTAAGCATGAGTAACATGATCTCTGTATCTTATACTCATTTCAATCATAAGTATGATTCAATTGCACAACGTGGATATGAAAAAGAGCTAGTCCAGCCCTGAATCCATTTAATTCAGTGGTCAACCTTGCCTGATTTCTGTGGAATTAAAACCACTTCAGGAGCTTATATGTCAGCTCACACTCTATTGGTGACTGTGGACATCAGCAGTTAGAGAGTAGGGGTGCAACTCCAGATCTACAGACATGGATCTATAAATCCAGGGATAATACATTCTGATTTCACACTTTTGTCGGTAAGTGGCGATTCTCCATCCCTATATAGGAACACCTGGCACAGAGGGTGGAGCCTCACTTTCTGTGCTGTTCTGTAAGGGATGTTTACATAACATGTTTCTCTGAGTGTTCACATTGCAAAGTTCAATTTATACAAGCAGTTATCCAGAGTTAATGTAATTAATATTGAAAGATGATCCATAATCTGTCTGCAATCACAAAAAGTTGGGGTTTTTTTTGTCATCTATGTAGTATGTTTAAAAAAACTTAAAATTTGTTTATCACATATTCTGAAATGGATGGCTACTAATTATTCTGGGAACTTAACCATGAAGAAGGTATTTTCACTGCTTGGCATGAATCTGATTTTTCTAGTCTTCCCTGGTAGACCCACTCCCTCAAATCAGTAAGGAATTTGGAAAAGTCAACTTTTTGTGTACTTATATATACCTTGAAAATAGAGACAGATAGCAAATAGTTTTAAAGCAGCTAAATCTGTGCTGCAGTTTTTCAAAGACATCAAATTTAAATCTCATTTTGACTAGAAGGTTGTCTGTTTGACACTAAATGTTATAGTGGCTGACCCAAATATACCTGAGGCTGGCGAGTCAATGTATGGGCATCAGTGTAATTGGGTGAACTCATGATGAAGATATTGAATACAAAAAAAAGACTACTGGATAAATATTGAGAAGAAGCCCTTAAGAAAACTACATGATGGAATTAGACACCAACTTAATTATTTTTCTTAACTTCAAGTATGAACTCAAAGGCTAATACATATTAATATTTTATCTGTTTGGATATTTTGGAGATTGAGATTTGCTTATCTCATATTTTAAATATGTCTATTCCCTTGTAATTCTGGCCATGAGTACAATCTATGTTAATCTAATGCTCTGTGGTTTTGTTTATTTGTCATAATAAACAGAGTCTTCTCATAATAAACAAACTCTACTGTCTTAGATCTACTCATTATTGGCTAATTCTTCTTTCATTAAGAGCAAGTGAAAGAATAATTCATGTGTTCTGGAATTGTTTTATAAAGATCCAACACAAGTGCGTGACATTTCAGCTGAACTGCAATTGATTCTGGTTGTATCTGGGTAAATCATGTTTGCAGAAAACAATTTTATCTTATAGCCAAATTTATTAGAGTGATAACCACTGAAAGTGTAATTGAGGAAACAGTATTGCATCACATATTTTGAGGGGAATACATTCATCTTTCAGGAACAAGTTTTCAAAAGTTGTTTTACAGAACAGTCTGTTCATAAGATCTACTCTAATTTTGTCTTTTGAGGAATTGTGTCTGATGTTATTGTCCATTATACTTATTTTCCTTGACAGTTTAGATTGTGGAGCAAAGATTGGAGCTAAGTAGTCTGTGTGAATTGCATGCATAGATTAAGGTTTATGATTGAAATCACTGAGACTGGAAGTGGCCAGGGACACATATATATCTGAGAGTGTCTTTGCCAGATGAAGTAGTGCCAAGTAATCCCAGCTGGTCATGAAGTCAGGCTGGAAAGAGAAGTGAAGATTGGTACCTGCTTGCAGCACAGTGTCTGCTAGAAGTCCCTAGTACATGGCAGTAGACAGAGTTCTAGTTGACAACAACCTCCAGTGCTCCAGGAGCATTTAAACCAGAAGACAACTGAAAGAAAGAAACCATTAAACAGCGTTTATTTGACTACATATGTTTTTACTGCTAATTTCTCTGTTCAGGATAAGGAAAAAGCTCTCATGTTTTTGTTGCAATTTTTGTAAATGAAGAATGGTAGTAAAAGTTTTTCTTTCTCTCCTGCTTGGTTAGCAATGCTACTGCAGCAAAGGAATTCTGTGAGGAGCATGAATGTCCTGCCAGATGGAAAGATGCAAATGGGGACAACTGCTGTGTCTACCATGCCAATATTCATTCCTGTCCTTTGGCCTTCATGGTTAGTGTGATGGTGCAGTATCATGTACTCTGTTCTTGCTACGGGATGAGACTCTGCAATCAGCAGGTTCAATTTTGTGAAGTATGTCTGTGATTACAATTAGACCAAATTTATATAGTTCACTATATATTCAAAAATTGTGGTTCAGTAAAACATCAACTGTCTCTTAGTTTTATATTTTTTGCATTGGATGCTGAGACTGCAAGGCAATATTCAGACTCTCTCATTTGTAGGACCAGTTTCATCCATCTTATTTTATCTGACTTGGACTGCTGTGCAGCCAACAGAGAAAGAAAGACAGATCACTGCATTCTAAAACAAGCAGGGCAAATTGTCAGTTGGAGGTATTCCAGTCTCGCTGTTTTATAGAGAAACTGTGAATAATTTGCTTGGATTACTTGAGTTGAGGGGGTGAGTATCACTGGCTGTGACTTGTAGAACTGAAGCCTATATACCTGTGTCCTGAGATGAAATGATTTTTCTTCATTGTGTCAGAGCAAAAAAAAAGGAATCCAAATACAGGATAACATAATTTGTTCATGGAGTGAAGGCGAGTTCCATTCTTAGCCTGTCTGCTTGGCCTGTCCCTCTTTGAATGAGTACTTAAAGTTCTGCATCTAAACATACAATTTGGAACACCTTTTTTT
>VXBR01001589.1:35367-93216 GCA_013400215.1 Cisticola juncidis | reverse complement strand
TTTTTTTTTTTTTTTTTTAAATCTGTGAGGTAAGTCTTATCCTGCATTAGAACTTTCATGCAGCTGACTAGTTTTTCTAATTAATCTCCCTTCTGGAAATGTGACACATTCTTCATAATCAAAGGTGGTGTAACAGGAAGCCTAGCCTACTAGCCTACACATATTGCAGCTGTTTCATACCTTTATGTGTGAAGGTCTGATGACTCCACAACAGCTCTAGTTTGCTTCTTGTGAGTCCGTTCTTAAGGACTTGTTTTATAAATGATTACCTGAAAGCCTTAGCTGGCACCAGTACTTTAATTTAAAAGAGGAATCCTTGCTGGAGTACATCACATCAAATTTTTTGTCTAAAACCATAATAAAAAAAAAAATTCAACATTCCACTGCTGTGGTGACCTCGCTATTATTTCTATTTTTATGATTAGTTCTGTTTGAAGTTGTGTTATGAAAATGGCAAAAGCATGCATCATTTGGCTTCCTCATAATTCTCTAAATGTTAGAGTATCTGCTTAAAAGAACTCTGAGCTATTTGTCATACAGTTGAATGTCACTGCATAAGAGTAAACATACATTCAAAGTAAGTTTTTTCCATTGTTTGAGAGGAGTTTGGGTTTTCATTTTTTTTTTTTTCAGTGTCATGTGTTCTAAAACATTTTATTTAATGTCCTCCATTTCTTTTGACTTGGTCTATTACTTACAGTCCTTTGAAAGAAGTGTCTGAAGAATTACCTGGAGTTGGGAGACCAGCTTAATTCTTTCAAGTAAACAAAAAACTGCAAGATCTTTGGATAGCCAAAATTAATTCTCTGTGTTTGCCGTTCTAGGAGGTTTACATCTTAATAGCTTTATTGATAAGTGTTCTGCAAACAGGCCCTGAAGCAGTGCCTCCCTTCCTCATTAAAGAAAAAAAGCAAAAAAGCTGCTGTATCAGATGTGACACTTCAGTAAAACCACTTGAGAAAAACATTAAAAATGGAATATGATTCTGGTTCTGGTTCTAGCACAGCAAATCCAAAAAAGTGAACCAACTTCATAAGATCACTCATTCTGAGCACACTACTGAGTCTCATGTCTTAAGAAATAACAATACGTGTGAGATCTTAACTGAATATAGGAACAGTTGCTTCTCTGTTATTTTGTCCCATAACTGTGTTGCTTATGTTTTGGCATAATAACAGCTTTGGTTATGAAATAGAACTTTATTTGCTGTTAGAGAACATAAGTAATTTTGAGAAAGTAAAAGAGGAGGAGCTAAGACTTTCATTGTTTTCTGGTATACTGACATAACTGATATATCTGCTAAAGGCTAAAGGAAGAATATGTGGTCCATGGATCCCAGATGATGGTCAGATATTTACTCATACTTTGTCTACTGCTGGCAAAATGAGCCAAAGAAACTGGACTGCCAAGGTAAAGTATATTTATTGCACATAGGATTTTACCTGATTTGCTCATTTTGGAGCTTACTTGCTAATAATTTAATGCAGTTCATTGATATGTTCTCTATTTCATTTATATATATGTGATATTATCTAAGTTATGCATATAGCTGAGTACTATTCCCACCTGACTTGACTTGGAAGTATCACCTCTACGCCTTAGGTGGGTAGTAGAAAGAATGGGGATGGGAGGAAAATTATTAGCATCATCTGTCCATTTGAGGTCTATACAAACAATACTTTCCACTACTGACTGAACTGTGATCCTACCTGAAAGAAATAGCAGGAAAGCATGCATGGCAGAACACACAGGGCTGATAGCCCTACCTGGTGAGAAGAAGACACACCAGAAAGGGAATCAGATCAGTTTTTCTCACAAGAACTGTCTCACCCAGTTTCGGAAAAAATGTAAAAATTTTTCTGAAGGATACCAGAGTAAGCCATTTCTTGTTATAAAAGCCTACTGCATGCAAGTGAAGTTTTGATGCTTGCTGGTTTGTTCACTTGTTTCACAGGTTGTTCTAGTTCACGTGGGTGTGACTTCTCTCATTGCACACATCAGAGTTGGGAGGATCCAAGCTGCTCTGGAAGCAAAAACCACAGTCCTTCCTGCAGTAGGTATGACATAAAATGAAAGTTTGAGGTAAATGCTTATTGACTGCAAACCTCAATGCTTTTATATTCATGCATGGTTACCAACAGCAAAAGCGATTCCTACCCTAACTTTGAAAAGACACAATGTCTTCCTGAAATTTTTCATCACATAACACTGAAAAATGAAAAAGTGTTTGAGCTTCTAACAGTTGTATTAATCTAGAAAAGTAGAAAGCCACTCTTGTCAAATAAGTAAAGTCAAATACCATGACCAATGGCTTGAGGTACTACAAAGCTTGTTAGCAGTTTATGGGACTGCTAATATGCTGAGGATCCGGACACTTTTCTTCTGAAGGGGAGCAGACTAGTCTTAAATATATACTGGAAAGGTAGAAATCCATATTGATTCCCTTGTTCACATTAAAAATTGCTCCCAAGGGCATCAGTCTTTGTTTTCTTTAATATACCTGTACAGAGGGAATCAGAAATAACTGTAGCAATTCTCTTGGTGGTGTAAAATTTTAAAAGTGTACTTGTTCAATGAATTAAACATACAGGAAATAACAGGAAAGTTATTGGCTAGAACAGAAGTGTCATCACAATACTCTTGTTAGCTACTCTTCTGGAAGTGTGAGAATATATTTTCCAATGTTACAGAAAAAAAAAAAAAAACAACGCAAAAACAACAACAAAAAACAAACCACAAAGCAACTCCAGTGTGAATAGAAGTATTTGTCTATAGAATTTTGTACTCGTTTCTAAACAACTGCAGCTGAATTTTCCAGGAAACTTGCAATATATCAGAGAAGAAATTTTAAAAAATGCAGCTCTGCCCCTGAGGCAGAAAGTGACTTCTGTTATTATCTTGGTATTATACTGGAATTAATGAGGCTGAAGCAGAATTATTACTGAACAGTGGAATCTTTTTGGGGGTTTTTTTATTAAAAAAAATTACATAATGACAGAATAATACCTTCAGCTCACCTCGCAAGTCTGAAGTACAGCATGATATTAGTTTAGTCACAGAGGTAAAATTGAAAGACCCTTCAAGACATGGGAGAAAGACTTTTGTTATTTCAGACTTTTGTTTTGAATTACATCTAATATTGCTGATAGTTTATATAAGACCCAGGAGTAAAGTAAAGGAAATTCTTGAAGTGTGGGTTGCAAGATTTCTGTCTGCAGTCCCCAGTGTCTTCTGCTGCTTCTGAGTAAGGGTCCCTGGCTTCTGGGGGTCACAAGCATTAGATTAAATACAAAGAATGCAAAAAAAATGCAGGCCTTGAAGAACTTTGAGTTTCAGGGGAAAAAAAGTATGGATAATGAGAAACATGATAGTGATGAAGTGATTTATACACAAAACATGTCAAAGGCACAGATGTAATTAACATTTAACCTGATTGAAGAGAACCTGTATTACTTCAAAAATTCAGATTGTTCTTTGAGTTGCTGATATGGTCTCTCTGAATTCTCCAAAATTTATTCTTTCTGGGTTTCTAAAGATTTCCCCAGTCAAGAACCACGTTTAAATCTGAATGCAATTCGTAGATGGAAACTGCCTAAAAATTTTCTGGTGTGTGTTTTGTTTTCTAATCAGTCTGTGGAGATGGCATTTGTGAGGAAGAAGAAGGCTGCTCTATCTGTCCAGCAGACTGTGGGGAATGCCCTCTTTCTGTTGATGTTAAGATAGCAATTGCCTTACCAATATGTTTAGTCTGCACTGGCTTCATTTTGACAGTCATGGTAAGTACCTGTTCTCTACTCATTTATTTCCTTTCTCTTCCATGATTTTATTAGACAGAGTAGAGCTCTCTCTTAGTACAGGGAGAAATTTTCTTCTTTCTCCAGCTCCTATGTGCTATGGAAAAAAGCAGAAAGAAGGGAAACAACTTTTAAAGCTTCCTTATAAGGGAAGTCACATTGTACTAGGAATTTTCATTCCGTAAGAGAGAAGACTGAGGTGGAATGTAAGAGGGGGATGGATAGATGATGGCGGGTAAAGGAAAAAAATATTTTCCACAACAGGGGGAGTAGGGGATTCCAACAAAGTAAGAGTATTTTTCACTCACAACAAAACTGGTTTATGAAATTTATGGCTTCAAAACCCTATAGAGGCCAGAATGATAAAAGGCTTTAAAAACAAGTTGGGTAAATTCATTAAGGGGCTAGCTCCACAAGAGGCCATTAAATCTCTGAGTCCAAATTGAACTTAAAAAGCAAAACATTCAAGTTGGGATATTCTCAAAAGAATCATGAGGAGAAGATTTTTTTTTTTTCTGTTTTGGTTGGTTGGTTTTTTTAGCAAGTTTGTTTTCTTAGTGCAACAACCAGCTTGGTTCAGTTCAAAATGTTTAATTTTGCATAAAAGTTATTAATAATCATAGCAGACTTATGAAGGAAAAACAAAAAGGGAATGAGGAGAGAAGAATGTATCAATATTGGAGAAGTATTTTGGGTGTCTTTGAATGAAGATGTCTGTATAAAGAGAGAATGATATTATGACTTAGTACTTAAGAGTGCTTCTGGGAAAGGGGATCCATATTCTTTATGCATCTGTATCTTGAAAACAATGCATTTATGAGTTTCATAACAGAGGTATAACATGTGACTATGGCAGTTGTAGAGTCATTGTATTGACTGTGTTCATAGCAGGTAATTTATTTAGCCTGTAAAATAAAGGCCTTGGCCTATATCTCCTGTAAAACTATAAGCTCCTGTTTCCTCAGGGATTCCTTCTCTTCTTATATTGTAGTTACAGTGAGCATCTGAGGTAGGCAGCTGCACAGAGAGGGAGTGGGTAGGAGAAAGCTGATGGCCCACAAATTGAGGTTCTCAGGGAGGGCTGAATCTGTCTTTCTGTGCCTCACTGTATGACTTTGTGAATTAGAAGCAGATGTACTGTTGAAAGCTATTTGAATATTCACAACAAGGAAGTTGTGACAATGAGTTTATGACAACTGTCCAGTAAAACCACATGATCTGATAGAAATATGCAGTTGGACAGATGAGAAGTCCAGGCAGTCTTAGGTGAGTGGCTTTTTAGAAAGAGTGATGGAGATTCTTAGTCTCGCATATGTTTATTTAAAGTTCTTGTAGCAAAAGAACTTTATTTCTGTTGTTCTATTATTTCTGCTGTTTTTCTGTAGATTTGGAGTAATTTGGGTTTTTTCCTTCTTTCATTTCTGTAGACATTCCTACTGACTTCTTCAATAGCAGCAACATGGGGGGGTTAGTTTTATTTTTTTTTACTATAATAAGATAGGAAAGATTGTTTTGACTAATTCAGGAATTGATACAATGTAAAAGGAACTATCTGGGAAACAAATGCCTTCTTTGATGCTTTGAGGAGCAGAAAGGACTCCTTTGATATCAGTGTCAAAGGAAACAAGCTAGTATTCACTTCTTGCTAATGTGTCTTTCTACAGTCACACCTTTGCAAGATTATATGTAGGTTTCTTTCCTCAGAAGCTTTTTGAAATAAATGGGATGACCTAATTTTGATTCAGTGAGCTTTCTATTTGTCACAATTTCAACCAATATATCAGCACAATCTCCACAACCTGTTCCTTGACCGTTATCTTGGCTTTTGTTACCTATTTCAATGAACGCATCATTCCTAATATAAAATTTTGCACTAAAGAAAATGATATAATGATGGTAAAATGCTGCTTTGATTTAAAATTTTGACATTGACTACAGTCATAACAGCTACATAATCCATAATCTGTTGCTCCTTTGAAAGCATGCTTTTACACTTTGTAAATGTTAGCTTTGCATGTCAGTTCTACCGAAAATCAGCTATTAGCTCAATGCCTTCTTTACAAAGTAGCCACAGAATCCTTACCTAATATTCTTTATGATACAGTATTTGACATAATATGGCCTAATTTGTAGGTCATGGGCCAAAAAAAAAATTATTCCAAGATATAAAATACATTGCTCCTTATCTCGGGATTGGGATGAAGTGTGTTCTTGTCATGTACCTAAATAATGTAGGACACTTCCATGACACGTGTAAACCCCTCATCTGATGTCCAGGCTGAAATGTAAATGCATAAATGTTGACAATAATGGAGAGTCTGTAGACAATGCAGAATATGACTAATATATGTAATTAGTTCTGGAATATAGCATGTACAGTTTTTAATCTATTGATTAGATGCTGTTTTCTTCTAAGCCTGTTATTACTACTCTTGGTTCTAATGTTGCTGTAAGACATATGCTAGATGTTGGCACTTCAGATTTAGTTTGGATACTTTTAAATTTTCATATTTTATAAAAATAATCTCTGATTCAATTCCTTTAAAGATAGGAGGACTACATTAGGAATTAATTTTTTTTACTTTTGTAGTGGTTTCAATACCAGAAACAAAAGATGCTTTGGGATGAAAGCTGGATTATAGACTTCACCTGCATCAAACAAGGTATAGTAACTTGTAATTTTGATACTGTGATCCATTTCCTTATTAATTTTGAGAAATAATCTCAATTATATTGTTCACATTTTAAGTTCACTTGCAAAAAGTGAAGCCGTTTTTAAAAGACATATCCAGTATTCCATCCCTGTAACCTCTGTGAGCTGCTCACTCCTATTTCTGTTAATCAAACCTTTAGACAACCAAGTTATTTTAAATAGTTTCCTTCTTTTTATTTATGTTGATTTGTTAATTGAAAAAGACAAGCCTACCCAAAATAAACAGATAAGCTCTGGAGTTGGACAAAACAAATTACAATTGCTTCAGTGGATATAGCTTTCTTTATAATTGATCTCACTAAACTGCCCTTGAATTGCACAAATATACTGAGGAATATAGCATTATCTTAATTTTTCTCAGTGTATGCTGTCTGTGGTAGACCTGTTAATTAATTTTGGCCAGAGGTTTGGAGATGTTTTTTTCTATTTTATCTTCTGGTTATAAAATATTATTTAATTTGTTCTAATTAAACAAGTTAAGAATAATTTCTGGTGGTATTATGTGCTTTATTATGCTGTACTTAAGATGCATTTAGATTATTTACTTCAATGTTGCTTGATTTAACATTCAGAAGGAAAACAATTCTTAGATCCTCAGAAAGGGTAAATCTGTACAAGTCTGCTATGCTGATTGTACACACTGTCATTTTCTGTCTCTGGAAGAAATTGCTCAGCAGATGTCTGCTTTGTCTGTGTTCTGTTGGGTTGCCAGTGTCAAGATGTTCTTGTGATAATTACATAGTAGAGATACTTTCAGCCTTAGATTTGAACATTAATACTTTTCGTAATATATCCTTGTAGTTGTAAATAAGAGATTTTGGCTTAGAAATTAATTTTATTACAGGAAACAAAATGAACTTCAATCCAGATTTGTGAAAACAGAAATGGAGAAAAGTTTTTCAATACAGCAAAAAGTAACATGAGCAAAATTTTCAGCTGATAGTAAATTAGAAAATGCCATAAGCATCACATGTGAGAGAAAGAAATGGAAAGAGAACTGAGGGAAATTAGAAGCATGATCAAAAAATGACAGATTAAAATTATTTTGAAAAATCCAAGATGAAAGATGTAACTTTCTTGAAAAAAAAAGGCTGAAAAGCAGCAATACTGTTTAAGAGTATTGCTCTAAGAGTGGTGATTAACAACTTAACGAGGACTGATAACATTATAAGGTCTCAGACAGTATATCTTATCTGGATAGAGTTGTTCAGAGCTACTGCTACTCACAGTACCCTGAAATGCACAGATATCTGAATGAAAACACATCAGCAGTGCTGTACCCAGGGTATGTAGCAATTAATATGAAAAATCAGCTTTATTTTTTTAAGATAACTTTTTTTTGGTGTATTGCACCATGTATAGAGATACAGATATATATGCAGTCTTATTTTCAAAGCTGTCTCAGGGATTTGTAATGTATTTCTGGGTGGAATGCTGCAGAAAGCTTCAAATGTCAATGCAATTTTGAGCTGCATATGGATAATACTATGGTGTGGGAACATGGCAGTCCTGATTCAAGGTGAGATGTTGAACTTCCTCAGCAAGATATTTCTACCAGGGAGAGTTGAGAGGTCTCAGCAATTCTGAGACTAATCAGCTAAATCTGGATTTTAATTGGAGATTTTGACATGATATGTAGTTCATTAATTTTTTACTGTGAACTGGTAAATAGACATAAAAAATTTACATTGAAAATCACTGGGATTTTTTTCCTCTTGCTATATTGTTGCTCTTCTCTGACTTCTCTCTGGTGTCAGAATCACTTCCCACATTCCTGTACTTTACAGTCTTTTAGGAGCTCCAAATAGACTTGTTAAAGTATGGCACAGGGTTTACTCTCCTTCCCTCTGTCCTCAGCTTCCATGTAGCAGAAAGGGCTAATCATCTCAAGAGCAGAGAAATGAAAATTGCATAAAATCCTGAGGATTAGTGAGTAGTATCTCTGGCAATGAATCATCTTTGAAATTTTTTTACTTTTTATGCAGCAGTCACATTCCAAGCAATGGCTTTCTCGCTTAAGCATTAACAAGAGCAGATGAAATGCAAAGATTTTGACAATTCTCTATATTTGTTTGCCTCTGGAGTCTCCACCTGTGTACAAATAGGAACCTTGGTGTGCCTTTTCTCATCCCATATCCCATTTAGATTGCGTTACACAGACAGCAACAGGAAGCATGATGAGTGCTCCCCCAGCACCCAGTGACTCCAGTGTCAGCTGTGTTACTGCTGTGAGCTCCTGCACAGCAGCTGCCAATGTGTCCAGGAGGAAATACTTCACCCAGACTGGGAGATAGTAAGTGATATAGGACTCATTTACTGCAGTATCTACTATATAAGTTTCACCTTGATTTCTGCTTCTTGCCACTTTACGTTGATAGGCAGAGAAAAAGCTTGAATTTGTCTTGTTAGCCAAATCTGGTAAGTTAAGATCATCATCTGACTTCTGTACTGCATATTGTCTGTGGAGTACTTTTCATGCTAGGTTTGGTTGTCATTTCTCCTTTTCTCTTAGGGTCTTATTAAAAGGTTGTTGGTACGTAAGATATCCTGCATCTGTTAATGAATCGTCCTTGCTGTTCAAATGTATCTGAAGCCAAGGCTTTTCTAAAACCCTTTTCCAAAATGCAGGCAGAGCAAACTAGGTTCTTTGCTCTAAAGAACACACAGTAGCACTTGAGAAATCTTGTCCTTTAACTAGCTGACATGACTCAAGATTCAGGGCATTTCTGAATTCTTTATAATTTCATCTGAAATTATAAAGGTGCGTATCATGTAACTGTAAGGAAAAATGTTATAGATATATCCTGCCATCCAAAAAGCAGCTTTTCCCATAGAAGTGATAAAATGAAGGGATAGGAGCAGAACATGTGCAGAGCTGGAAGCAGATCATTTGAATACACACGAAAGGATCTGTGCTTTGCAGGATAAAGAAGCTTACTTGGATCGTTGGCTAAGGGAGAAAGTGCCTTCAGCATAGAATGTGGAAAATCACATTTTATCAGTGATAAAATACTGTGTTCAGCATTGATCTTTTGTGCTGCTTCTTTCTGAATGGTGACATTTTCATCATCATCATCACCATCATCAGATGACTCAAAGTCTAAAATTTTTATCAAGGGTGAAAAATGTAAGAATGGGCCATTCAGTCTCATTGGTGAAGCACCTGCAACTGCTACACTAGACACCCCACTCTGTATTTATATGGTGGTCATCACTAGAATTCCTGCAGGTATCTCCACTGAATTCCTTAACTCTAAAAAGGAAAATTGCTTTGCTCTCTATCAAACTCAACTGCTTCTTTGCTGAGAATGCTCAACCCCATGAGAACAAAACTATGTTAATTGTCAGTGAAGGATCTGCAGAACAGTAGCCAGAATTAATGGATAGCTAGGAGGTGGCTGTGTTTCCCTTGCTCTGACATTTCCTTTGCTGCTACTCCATCATCAAACTGCCTCAAATGACTCCAACACTCCCACTCTAAATGTTGTCCACAGATCAAGATTGATTGAATATAATCACTAATGCTTCCTTTATGAAAAGAAACAGGGTTCAGCCCCCTGTCTTTGATTCAGATTTATAACCATATATAGACATACTTAAATTCTCTGCCTCATCTCTAGAGATATGAAGCTGTTCCCCATTACAAAATATGTGCAGCCCGTTTTTGTAGTATTGTTGGCTTCTGAAGTTGCCCTACAACTGTAAACAGCATTTCATTCTGTTTCAGTGATGGCAGAAGAGTGGCCATAAAGAAAATAATGAAGAAGGCATTCACGCTGTCTAAAACCATACGTAAAGAAGTAAAGCAAGTGAGGTAAGAAGTGAAATCTCAGAACTATATGTTGTTCCATTTTTACACTAATTTTTAGGGCTTAAAATTTTTCCAAATGTGACTGTAAATTCATATTCCTCTTTCTTTCAAACCTGAAAGACAGCAAAGATCAAAATTTTGCTATGGCTATTTTATTTTTTCTTTTGATTGTGAGACAATCTAGTTGTGCTACAAAACCAAGAGGGACATTTGTAAAAATTACTGTTGTGTTGTGATTTTTGTTGATTTTCACAGGGAACTTGACCATCCCAATCTCTGCAAATTCATTGGAGGTTGTATAGAAGTTCCAAATGTTGCTGTTGTCACAGAGTACTGCCCCAAAGGCAGCCTCAGTGATGTGCTCCTCAATGAAGATATTCCTCTGAACTGGGGTTTCAGGTAAAAAAAATCCAGCTGTTGATAAGCTAAACGACATAGACTGTGCTATATGCTGTTTAGAACAATATGTTAATTTTAGGTAAAGTTCTTGTCTAGACAGGCCTGTACTGTGATATAGAGAGAGGAAGAAGGAAGGAAGGAAGGAAGGAAGGAAGGAAGGAAAGGAAGGAAGGAAGGAAGGAAGGAAGGAAGGAAGGGAGGGAGGAGGGGAGGAAGGAAGGAAGGAAATTTGAGTATCCAATCCAACTTGTCTTTTGGATGTTTAGTTTAGTTTAGTTTCGTATGTCTAGAATTTACAATTCTAAGCCAATGACTTTTCAACTTTTTCTCAAGTTACTCTGCAAAACTATTTTAAAACCCATTTTTCCATATATCTTTACTTTGTTCCCAGATATATTAGGTATCCAGATTTAACTAAAAACCACTGCATCTTTGTTTGTGATGACATATTGGTCAAATGGTTAGCATACCTGCAAGAGGTTTATTTTTCTTACCAAGACAGGAAATGAGCTCGCATTGTCACTGAAACTTTCACAAAGGCACTGCTATTGTTTTTTGAGATTGATCTTCCTGACATGTCCTTTCTGCTTCTGCTGTATGCTTGCCTTCAGCAAAGAAAAACGGTTTTCAGGAAGAAAACCTTCCAAATAAAGCAAAGAAGATAATAAAATCATTTCACTTGTAAACATGTAAAAGCACTCCCAAGGATACAACAGTACTAAAAGTTTTTAGAAGAAACTTTACTCTCTTGGTCTGTGAGCTCAGGGAGATAGGGGTTTTTAAACAGTCACCTTAAGTGTTTTGGAAAAAGGAGCATGGGGACACAAATTGAAAGCTATATTTTCTGTAAACTTTAGCAGGCTTTGGAGTAATTTTTGAGTGAAAGTGGAAGTACTACCTCCCTGATTTTTGACTTTCAGGTTTTCTTTTGCAACTGATATTGCTCAAGGAATGGCCTATCTCCACCATCGCAAAATGTATCATGGACGGTTGAAGTCTAATAACTGTGTGATAGATGACCGGTGGGTTTGTAAAATTACAGGTAAAGAGAAGGCTACAAAAATTTTTCAAAACTGTCCAGCTAACGTCCTAATTATAGATTTCACACACAACACTCTTCCCAAGTTCTTTCATGTTGACATTTCATGTGGAATTGCTGACTGTACCGGACCTCACTTGCAGCGCCTTGTGCTGAAGCAAGTTTCATGTTGCAATATCAAGTAATTTAGTATGTGTCACAGATGCACACTTCAGATCCCACAAATGATTCAGTCTATCAACATCCAAGCAGAAGCTCTGCCTCATTCTCTGTTTTGATAGGGAGAGAAACTTGAGGCATGGACAATGGTGTAAATAGATATAGTAATGCTGTCTGATTAGCAAGCGCAAGGTAGACTAATGAAGAAAAGCAGACTCCACTCAGAGCTTTTAAGTCTTGTTCACAGCATTGGATTGTATTCTCCCAGACATGGAGCTACAGGTCAGGTCTATTCTTGGTACAGGAAGACAGCCTGTGGGTACAGGAAAACTACTGAAGAGTCTAGGTTAGTTTGCAGCTGCTAAAGGGAATTAAGGCAACAATATTCTCTTCTACATTTTGCCCAGAGTAGTCATCATACTTTCTAACCCATAGCCATCCTAAAAGCAGCAGCAGCAGATTTGTTTTTCAGTGGTACATCCTATGACTAAGGCTCCTACACAGGACCAGGCTTGCTTCTCCAACCCCTTCAGTATCCTTCTGCCTTCAGAACTGCCTACTCTGCTTAGAGCCTGCTCTGGAGAAAAACATAAAAATTAGACATAGTGATATTACATTAACTGCATCACCTTAGCACAGCTCCTCTCAAGTAAATAGGAAATCTGTGAAATCATTCAGCAACTTCTGTTTTGATTCTGGTCTGTGTCAAACTGTAGTGTTTTAAAATCTTCATGCTTTTCTAGTGGCAGTAATGTCAAACAAACCTCATAAATAACAAATGTGGTAGCTATTCTAAAAATGGCCTCCACATAAAGATTCAGTCCATAGGAACATCTTAATTAGAGGTCACTCCAAATAAAACCAAATGTCTGCATCCAGCCTTCACATACACTCAGAAGAGTACTGTTTACGTAAGAAAGAAAACACAAGTCAGTTGTTTTTTTTTTCTCCTTCTTCCTGATTCTGAGTCATATGCTAAGAATTCCTTCTATATTAGGCTAGAAGTATAGATGGAAAGATGTTTCACATTTATGCTGCCTTTGTTCTGATGCTAGTGGTGTTCCAGTAACACCCACCATCTGATTTTCAGTTGTTTGTCTGCCTAACTAGTAATTACTTGAGCAACCTGCCACGAGAAGTAAGGATCAAGGGACAATGTAGAACAGAAACCTGTATTTACATGCTAACTCTTGCACTGAGTGCAAGGTGAGGTGAGACTATTATCTGAAAATAATTTGATAAAATCATAAAATAATTCTGATTGCAATGGGTCACGTAGTTCGGTTTCCCTGCTTTCATCCAGTCTTACCCAAATATTTGGTTTTCCACATGCTACATTTGCAATTTTTTAGGGGGGCAAGACCACTCAAACCACACTATTTTGAGACTAAGGTGTGTATTTATTTAGGGAAAATTCATTTTTTTAGACTAGTTGTGTTGCTTCTACTACTGCACATGTTTCAGGGAAGTATCCACTGAATAGTTTGCTTCCTGTTTTCTTCCATTTTAGATTATGGCTTGCAGTTATACAGAAAAGAAGATTCTTCTGATGGATCAAGTTCATCCCAGCAGCATTTGATGCAGATTTACACAGCTCCTGAAATACATACTCTTTCAGATTTTGAACCCAATTCTATGTCAGATGTGTACAGGTACATAAGTGTCCCTGATCTGGCATTTAGTAGTGTTGAGTATTCTTTAATGACAGTTAAGCTTGGTCATTTTGTTGTCACTCCAGGTATATGTTTGATTGTATTTTTAAAAAGATTAGTCCTGGAATACAAAACAGCATAGATATCACAGAATCTTCTCTTTCAATGTAGATAACCAAATACTGAATTCACTGACATTATTTAAAAGGAGAGTTTGTCCAATGATTTATAAGGAGTCACTTGGCTGGTAAGATGAAAAGGTAAAAAGATCTGCTGTTATCTAATTATCCTTTTTTTCTGGTGTTGTTTCTTACGAAGAATAGATTATTTTCATCAATGGCAATACTTTAAAAGTTAATAGCATCAGTGATCTAGAATGTCATAATACAAATATTCATCCTGTAATTCTATAATTGAATGTCCATACAATTATTTGAGGGCATATACATGGTGACAATATTTGGTTTACAGAGGCCAAACAAAGAAAAGGGAAAAAAATAGATGCACTAGCAAATAGCTCCATTCCTTTCCTTTTGAAAGCCTTTGTAGAAGATTGTTTTCCAATGCCTTTCCCTGCCAGTGGTGGATTGCTTCTATCCAACCACTTTTCAGATAAATGGGAACATGATTCTAAACAAATGCCTGCATATAAAATGTGCTTGATATCAATTTTTATCTATTCTATCAGATGAACTGAGCAGAAACTTGAAGTCTCAGTAGTATTTCTGCCCATAGACTTCAATGTGTCCTTAGAATTTGCTCCAAGATAGCTCAGCTGAGGCAGCTTGGGATAGTGTTGGTACTTCTGGCTCCTGTCCTTTGTCCTACGTTGGTCTGTGCCTTCTCAACATGAAGTAGTCTTTGAAAGAGCTGTGCTCCAACTAAACAATAATTTTAGGATTGTCTTATACATTCCAGTTTACCATTGCCCTGAAGACAAAATGCATCCCAGAAAATGATTCCTTGGCTTGTTGTTCTCACTTTGCCCCTGTTCTGGATAGACATCATTATTTGACTTTGCTGGCGTCTTTTGCCTCCTGAAGGCAATTCTTGCCAACGGTTCCCCTTTAAATAGTCCTAAGATCTGATTTTCTCATATATGTCTACAATGAACTTTTGACAGATTCAGTGAGTGTTTCCTGGATTTATCTTGGATAAAGCCCACATGTCTGCAAAATCCACATCTTCTTTTGTGGCACTGCAGTTATTAATTTCTTGGTTAAAAAGCGGTAAAAGTAGTGAGAGATAACACCAAAAAAGGGAAAAGTGCAACACTGAGACAGGGAAGATAGAGAAGTACCTTGTACCATTGAAAGGGTTGTCTTCTTATCTGTGCTGTTTTTTAGAATATGCATTTTAACAAATTTTTGTTTGATGACAAGAGCAGGAGGTAAGCCTTCTTGATACATGCGTTTGACCTCACTGGCCAGGCAGCGTTGATCCAATCTTGAAATCCTCAGTTTGTATCTCTGCAAAAATTCCATTAATATTCCTGAAGGTGAGGGTCAAATAAAAATTAGTAGAAACTGCAGGAGTGGGACTTATAATTTAGTGTGCTCTTACAGATGAATCACTTGCTTTCAAAGTTCTCTAAGGAAAGTGTTGGTCAGATGGGAAAGCTAAAATGGAAATGAGAACAGGAGCATGAATGTATCTCCTGTTTTGAGCTGAAGAGGCTGTTTCCAGTCAGTTTCTCCTTGATTGGTTCTTCTTGATTTGTAATCGTCATATGAATTTCACTATCCACAATGGATAGTGAATTTTATTGGGCAGTGCAGCTGAAGATGAATTAAATCAATACTGCTTTATCAGACTTACTATCATCTATTATCCTTGAAAATCTGTTTCAGCTTTGCTGCCTCACCAGGATTGATTTTGCTATCTCCTACCAAATCACCACAAAAATGATGTAAAAATCTCATCAGTTTAATTTCAAAATTGCTTATAATGTTTTATATGCATTATTTTATTTTCCAGTGGTGGTCCACAAGTGGGCTGAAAGATAGATAAACATGTCCTGTTACCAAGAGAATGTCTTACAAAACAGTGCAATCATTAGCAACACAACAGATTGAAAACCAATATTTTCCAAAAAAGTGTTACCAGGCTGAGAGAGATGCAGGGGTAAATTATTATACTGTTTCACTATATAAAGAGGCAACTTTATCCAGCTGTTGGCTGGAGGAGGTGCTTGCTTCTAAGAGGTCACTGTTCTGAAAGATCTCCAATGAGTTCAGAAAAAAAATAACTAAATTCTCTGTTTTTACTGTCTTTTCCCATTCTTCATCCTTGATGAATGTATTTGACCTTAGTTCAACTGAGGAAGATAATGACCACGAAAATATAATTCAGAAGGAACAAGGAGAAATGCTTACTATGAAATATCTCCTCTGGACACACTGTGTCATCACAGACTTCATGGAGATTTTCTAGAACAGTGATCTTTTCAGTGGCTGAAATAAAGCCACTCCTCCTACTTGTGATTCTGATGAACCTGCTCCTGATCCTTGATTGGAGCAAAAATCAGAACTCCATATTTAACTGGTAGGAATCATGCAAATAAACCTGCACTTAGCACCTCTGGATTTCATTAATTCTTAGGGAGAAAATTGCTTTGCTGACCATCAAACTCAAACATCTCTCTGGGATCTATAACCATGAGAGGGAAATGCTATGGAATATTCAGTAATAGATCTCTGAAAACTCAAAGTAGTAACAAGAAGCAGCATCATTGCCTTCTTTCCTTTGGGGATACTGGGATTTCAGGCATAGAATGGGGAAGAGTAAGAAATCATGAAAAGAAGAAATCACTGACTCAATTAGCTGTTACTGCATTAAGATTTTTTCTTCATTTTTATTCTGCAGTTATGCCATCATTTTACTAGAAATTGCCACAAGAAGTGACCCTCTGACAGTGAGTAAAGATGAACTATCTGTAGAATTTGTGGGACAACTTTGATTCTGTTGGTGCTGAAGACACAAACCAAACTCTGAGTTACTGCACCTTAGAGTTACTTTTTGAGTGTGCATTTTCCTCATGATTTTATGGATGCCAGTTTAGTTCCCATGGAACATGCAATCAGTGTTTCCTCATAGATCTACCAGTTTTCCCTTTCAGAGCATTGAAGAAGAGCATACAATAAAAATAATGTAGCTCCAAAACTGCCTTTTGATTAGTTGTGTGAGGCTTAATGGCTGGGTGCATTCCTTTCTCTCCCGCTTCTTCCTTTTCCTGTAATTTACAGACCCTTTTAGTGGAATTTTGCAGTAATAAGAATAACCTAGAAAGCAAATCAGCTGCTCTCCATAATGAAAATGTCTGTTTTGTGCATGTCTTTTGATCACTGCTAAATGGCAAACACAAAAAGAATGTACCTTGAAATTCAAAACAGATGGTCTGGATATGTAAACATATTCTCTCTGAAATCATTTGCTTAAGAATTGTAGCAATGAAGACTTGAAACTACTATTTTTTCCAGTTCTGACAGTCTGTGATAATAGACTAATATAATCCTTGTGGTTTCTTAGAAGTTTCCCAATATCTTGCCAGGTATTCATTTGTTTCAAAAGTTGTTTATGCCATATAAACACCAAGATTAAAGCCTGTCAGCCATGAAAAAGCTTTTAGAAAAGGCGACCCATTTTAGACTGGGTTACATTTTTTTTTATCCTTTCTTTTCCGTTATGCTCTTATGTAAAAAAAGCTGACTTAGAAGTGATACGGAAGATGTTACAGAAGTGATGATGATAATAGTAATATATTTTCAATGGCTGGTTGTTGAAACACTTGTTTCAACATTGTCTAATCTCATTCTCTCTAGAAAGATGATGTGTCTTCAGCTGAATATTCTTGGTGCCCACCTTTGGCAGAATTAATTTCAGGAAAGGCTGAGAATTCTTGCCCATGTCCCACAGATTACATAGAGGTGAGTAAAATACAATATTGCGTACAAAAATCATTTATTGAAGTGGATTTACAACACGTTGTAGAATTTTTATGGCAGTATTACCTTTGATAAATACAAATAACCCAGGAATCAAGAAGCTCACCTGAAACAAGGCAAAATTATAATATTTAATATCCTTAATTAAAAAACTGTAATTGTGACAATGAAAGATTCAGTTGTCCCCTCCAGTTGCCAGTGTAATAGATTATGGTTTTAAATATTCAATCATTGATTTTTGTGCAATTTCATTTTATTATTAAGTATTAAATTCCATACATATTTCATGTTAGTAATATCTAGCTTACTGACAGAGGGCTTTCACATAATGAAATCTGTCTCAAGGAAATTATGAGTTTGCTTTATTTCTTATGTTACAAGTCTTTCTCTTCAGTAGCCTCAATAAAGTTGAGGCTCCCCTCCCAGTTAAATTAAATCACAAGATGCGGACACCCTCATTTCAGTTTAAATGCTATATAATTCACCTTTGCTGGTTTTTAGCAATATAAATGTAAAAAAACTCTTCAGCAACACTGGTTTTTTATCAGAATTTAACATTCTTAAGGGATTCTGCAGCTCTTAATATTTCATGGAAATTGTGTTCACAGACAAGACAAGTCCTCTGAAAACAGTGTGTGACTCCAACAGCATAACACTCTCTTACAGCACAAGACAAGAGCTTCAGCAGTGTTCAGCAGAAGGAACGTTCATATCCTACTCATGATTTCCCACAGCAGCATTTTCATGAACTGATATCCTTCATTCAGCAAAAACTTGTAGAAATCCAGAGGCTTCAATATAGCTCTGACACTTCTCACCAACTGCCGATAGAGCTTCACACAGCCAGCTGGCATCAAGGAAACAGGAGTATTAACCTAAAATACTGCATGTGCTTGGAATAATAAAAGGCTATTTGCTTTTCTCACTCTCTTTCCCTTCTGCAGTTAATCGAAAGGTGCAGAAAAAAAAATCCATCCCAAAGGCCTACATTTGAACAAGTCAAGAAAATGTTGTACAAGATGAATCCTGTTAGCCCTGTTGACATGATGATGACACTGGTAAATTTAGCATTTTAATCCATTCCAGTCTGCTCGGTTTCAAAAACTTTCACCTCTGTTCTTCAGGGTTGGTTTTTTGGGGGGTTTTGGGGGTTTTTTTGAGTGTGCGTTTTTTGTTTTGTTTTGTTTTGTTTGGGTTTTTTGGGGGGGGTTTTTTGGTTTTGTTGTTGTTGTTGTTGTTGTTGTTGTTGTTGTTGTTGTTGTTTTGGTTTTTGTTGGGTTTTTTAATCTTTAACCCCTTGTTGGGGTTTAAGATAAAAAAAATCCAGAGTTATTTGTTCAGTTCTGTTGGGTTGACTGTAGATGCACTTCTGATTGAAACCTAGCTTTCCTTTGCATTTGTTTCTTTAACTTCTCAACCTCTTCATGGCTGAACATTTTTTTTTGTCTGTCAAATGTTGTTTGCAAACTATATTCCCTCTTTCCTGTAGCTCAGTGGTCTTATAGTACCAGGGATATAGAATCCCTGCATTTTACAAATAGCATGTTTATAAATAATTTTGAGCAGAGTATCTCAAGCCCATTGGCAGAAAAAGAAGATTCCTGCCTCTGCAGGCTATTGCCTCACACAGAGGAGGTATGCAAAAAGCAAAGCATAGACAAGCATAGCAAGATAGTTTATGAAAGAGCATTGTGAGCTTTTGATAAAAGATTGAGACTTAGATACTTTTTGCTTTTTAAAGATTTTGTCTGTAGGTTGCTCTCTGCATTAAATTTGGCCCCTAAAGTTTGCATGAAACTTGAAAAGCCTGAAATTACCTTCTGCTGTCTTGTGTGTAAGCAACAATCTCAAGTCTAGATTCATAGACTTACTTAAGGAGAAATCTGATCTTTGGATTTTGTAAAAAAGTGTCGGGTGTCTTCAATCTATGTCCTTTTCATCTCTGAATATTTTCAAAGCAGAATCATTCAAGTACTTAAAGCCTGTCCAAGTAGCCATCCGTTTCACTAAAAAGATGAATTTTTGAAAAAATTTAGAAAATTCTCTGTTATTTAGATGGAGAAATATAACAAACATCTGGAGATATTGGTTTCTGAGAGAACCCAGGATTTAATGTATGAAAAACAGAAGACTGATCGTCTGTTGTATAGTAAGTTATAAACAAAAAAAATACCGGATATTCTTCTTAATAATAATTTTATTTCATCTAACTGCAAATAAGAACCTTTTAATAGGTGATTATTTAATAAGTAACATTTAACTAGCAAATAATGAATATACTTGTTTCTTGCAAAGCTGGAAAGATATTTAGCTACTTTCTGTATTTCTCCCCTAGAAATCAGTACACTCATCTGAGAGCTATGGCCCAAAATCCATAGTGCTTGGACTTGGCATCGGTGTGGCAGGCCTTTCACATAGTTATAAATGTTGCGGAATTGCAGTTGGTTACTTTGGTGGCAGCGTATGTCCCAGAATTCCAGTGTATGTAAGAAAAAAAGGCATAAAGAGATGGGAATAGCATAGAAGAGAGGAAAAAACAAAGGGATGTGAAAGTGCACGATGGGGTAACAAAGATGATTAAAGAAAAAAAAACAAAACAGAGAAGAGATAGTAAACAAACCTAGCACAGGTAGAAAGCACTAGCCAAGATCTGACAAAGAATTAGTAAAATACCAGATCATACTGTTAGAATCTAACCTTACTCTTTCTTGGAATGTATAGATACTGGTTTGTTTGTCCTAAAAGTTATGGGCCATGTGAAAAATTTGGATGTGTTATCAGTGAGATTTACTGTGAATTCTCACATTACTGCAGAGTGGATTTTAATGCCAAATATTTTAATATTTGGCAATATTTTAATGCCAATGCCAATATGCCAAAGCATATTTTCACCTTCGTAATATTTTGCATTTATGAACATTTTTTGTGCCCTAAACCAACATGTTATGTTTAATCTTTTCTTTTACCCATGTAAAAAGATTACAATGTTCTACTTTCTACAACAGGTATGTTACCTAAACAAGTAGCAGATGACCTCAGGCAGGGAAAACATGCACAAGCTCAAAGTTACTCAAGTGCCACCATCTTCTTCAGGTAAATAAAAATGAAAGATAGGACTATAACTGTCTGCTACAGAAGAAACTTCTAGAAGAAACTTCCCCTCCCATGGAGGTGAAGCTCCTAACTGAGTACAGAATTTCTCTCTAAACTGCCATCTATTGTAACAGACAGCTCTGCAAAAGAGTGTCCTTCAAAATTCTCACACCTCCCTACTTTTCTTTATAATACTTAAATAAAAGTGGCATTACTCTGTAGCTCTAACAAACAGCAGCACATCACTTTACATGTGTTACACATGCATGAATGTATGTTTCACAAGATAGGCCTAAGAATTCATCATTTAGCCTGTGTAAGGAAAAATTGTCTATCCTTAGAGTCCACATGGATTTACAGTTTTGATTTTTTATGTGTGCAGGAAGCAACATATGAATGGCATGCCTCCATTTGTCCTAAATGAACAGATATCAATTTCCCTTTCTTTTGTTAATACACAACTCAGAATTGAAGACTGCTTAGTCTGTTACAGTTTAAAGTCTACCTCTGAAAATAATTTATTGCATTGCTAAGCAAAAAGACTTAGGTTAGTCTGTCCTTTTAAAAGGAAGGGGTCTTTTGTAAATTGAAATAGATGAAGACAAAACTATCCAATAAGAATCTTAGCGAAAGACTTATTAAAAAGAGAAGGTTATGTAATTGCATTGAGAAATTTTTACTGTGTATTTAAGATTAATAATCAGCAATGATTAGGACAGTGGATGATTATGCTGTTTCTGTTGTGTGTTAACAGTGACATTGTTGGCTTCACTGAGCTGTCCAGCAGCAGCACACCATACCAAGTGGTAGATCTCTTGAACAAGCTTTATACCACTTTTGATGAAATCATAGATAACTATGATGTCTATAAGGTGGAGACGATAGGAGATGCCTGTAAGTTCCTTGAGCTGTGGACAATGATGGGGCCTGGGGCATCAAGACGGAGCATCTCTGATGACAAGGAAGAACAGCTGAAGGAGATTTGGAAAGCTTTTTACTGCTGGGAAGACCAAATGAAACAGGGGATGAGTCCTACCAGAGCCCTAACAAACTTTAGGAGCATTTTCCTGCATACCTTTAATAATTTGTACAATTAATTAGTGTTGTGAATGGGACAAATTAACTGCGTAAAATACCCCTGCTGTTTATTTGATCCTATGGATAGTGAGGTCTTACTTTAAGTCTGGCAGCAGATTAATCTCAGTTGGCAACTTCTGTATCACAGGAACACAACTAAAAATTGTACATCTACATGGGATCACAGATGCCATAACCTAGGCTTTATTATCTGTCTTTTTTACAAAGACCATGACAATCTTCGTTCTCTTAATACAGTGAAGGGGCTTGACTGCATCTTCTCTTTGAGTTTGTAGGAAAATGGCTTTATATTTTATAGAGATGGATAGAGATAAAGGTAGAGGTAGAGGTAGAGGTAGAGGTAGAGGTAGACATAGACATAGACATAGACATAGACATAGACATAGACATAGACATAGACATAGACATAGACATAGACATAGACATAGACATAGACATAGACATAGACATAGACATAGACATAGACATAGACATAGACATAGACATAGACAGACATACCATGGCAATCTGCTGGGGATAGACTATGATTAAAATGGAGTTCCATAAAACCTAAGGAAATCTAACTGGGCTTTTGGATGAGACTGACAGAATTCCTATAAGATATGTGGGGAAAAAAAACCCCACTCATTTTTCTCTGTGGAACTGCTGAACACATTATTGAGCATAAAATTCCTGAACAAAGGCACCCCAGAGATCCCTAAAAGACCAGTTTCTTGCTGTACACAAAATCAAAGAATCATAGAAAATTCTGAGTTAGAAGGGATCCACAAGGATCATAGAGTCAACTACTGGCCCTGCACAGGACCATCCTCAAGAGTTACAGCATGTGCCTGAGAATGTTGTCCAAATGCATTTTGAGCTGTTTCTAGCTTGCTGCTGGTACCACTTCTTTGGGGACCCTGTTCCAGTCCCCAGCCACCCTCTGAGTGAAGAACCTTTTCCTGATATCCAACCTAAGCCTCCCCTGACACAGCTTCAGGCTATTCCCTTGGCTCTTTTCGCTGGTTACTACACAGAACAGATCAGTGCCTGCCCCTCCTCTTCCCCTCACAAGAAGTTGTACCTGCAGTGAGGTCTCCCCTCAGTCTCCTCTTCTCCAGGCTGAACAGACCAAGTGACCTCAGGCACTCCTCACACGCTTCCCCTCAGGGCCCTTCACCATCGTTATGGCCCTCCCTTGGACACTCTCTAATGGCTCAGTGTCTTTTTTGTATTGTGGCACCCAAAACTGCCCCCAGCACACTGGAGGTGAGGCTGCCCCAGAGCAGAGCAGAGCAGGACAATCCCCTCCCTTGCCTGGCTGTGATGCGGTGCCTGATGCCCCCCAATACAGGGTTGGCCCTCCTGGCTGCCACAGCACTGCAGGCCGATGTTCAACTTCAACCAGGACCCCCAGATCCTTCTCCTGCACTCATTTCTGCTCTCCAGCCTCTCCTTTTCCAGTCTGTCTGTGTGTCCAGGGTTGCCTTATCCCAGGAACAGAATCTAACATTTTCCTTCTTAAACATGAAGTTGATGATTGCCCAGTCCTCTAATTTCTCAAGGTCTCTTAGTAGGACCTTTCTGCCTGTGAGGCAATTTAGTAGCATCGGCACACTCAGTATCCATTCCAATCCAGTGTCCAAGCCATTTATGAAGGTGCTGAAGAGCAGAGGGCTGAGGATGGAGCTTTGTGAAACTCCCCTAGTGACAGATCACCATTCTGATGTCACCCCATCCACTGCAAGCCTTAGTGCCTGACCCCTGAACCAGTTGTTCACCCATCACATGATGGGTTTTTCCAGCTGCATGCCAGACAGTTTGTCCAGGAGGATCTTGGGAGAAGCAGTATCAAAAGCTTTACTAAAATTCAAAAAGATTACATCATCTTGCTTCCCTTGATCATCTAGGTGGATAATCCTCTCATAAAAGAAAATCAGATTTGTCAAAATCAGGGCTTTTCACTCAGGAAGCTGTGCTGGCTGTGACCAGTGACCATGCTGTGCTTCAGGTATTTTTCATTACCTCCCAGAAAAATCTCCAAAATTCTGCTGAGAGTACTATGGCATGAATCCCATCACAGGCCATAGATTCACAGGGATCAAACTAGAGCAGCAAATCCCACATAAATTCAGGGTTTAATGGGAGTTTATCATTCTTGCAATCATGGTTGTCCAGCTCAGCACCCTGGGACCCCAAAACCCATCATCAGTTTTTAAAGCATAGTGCAGGAAGCATAGGACAATGCCTAGTTGGAGTCATTGTCTTTTTTTATAATATCTGCCCAATGACAAAAGGTACTGAACAGCCACATTTGCGTGGCCTGTCCCACTTACAGCATTCTCATTGGAGGGGAGGATGAAGAAAGAAAGGATTGGAGGGAATAAGACTTATGAAAAAATAAAAAAGAAATATAACATATTTCATACCTAAAGTAATTCCACACATGAGCCATTGTCCTAGCCTTCTTTTTTTTTCTAGCTTTCTTTGCTCAACAGGCACAACTATGGCTTGGAATTTGAAGGAATACAGTTTCTTTCTTTTTTTTCCATCTATTTTTTATTAGAGGCAGCATGCTTTAGTAAATGTATGTGTAATACCAAAGGCTAACACAGTTGCATTGTTGTGTTAAGACATGGTGGTGTCGGGAGTACCCAAGGAGAATGGGATCCTTCATGCTGGTGAGATTGCAAGTATGGCTTTAGATCTTCTGGATGTCTGCAAGACTTTTAAGATCCCACACAAGCCCAGTACTCTCCTAAAGATAAGAGCAGGAATACATTCAGGTATGTTGAGAGAGCTGCAAAAGAGTCTTCCATTGCCTTACAAATGCATCTGTAGTGGCCATTTCCTCTCCATTAAAAATAAAGTTAATTTTTTAATATGCAGTGGAACACAACATAGAGGTCATCCCAACAGAATAGTTTATTTGATACATGGATATTGGTACCTCAGTTTTGAATACAACATTGGAAACCTCCCATAAGCCCCTGTGTCTTTGCTGATGTGAGTTAGAACTGCCGTTCTATATCTGTTACTTTTCTTTATCAGCTGTTCTCTTCTCAAAACAGTGAGTTGTTTCCTGACACTCTGATCTAGCTTTCACTCTCAGAGTCCTAGCTCCCTGATTTAATCTGATGTATGATTGCAGTTCCTTCTTAATAGACAGAGTTGGACATGTCCTTTGCAGCCCAGCATCTGCCAACTAATCAGCATACATTGTCTTACCAAGAAGTCACATCTTCGGATGTGAGACGTGTGTGAGGCAGATTTGTAACTCATGTAAAGATGGTACTGACACTCAGACTTTATCTGGTTAACAAATTAGGTTTAGGATAGTGTAGGAAGCAGCCATAAGGCTGTATGACTGACTATGTGATTTATAAACACAAAATGTCTTTATTTTTTAACAGGGGCAGTTGTAGCTGGAGTTGTTGGAACCAAAATGCCACGGTACTGTTTATTTGGAGATACTGTGAACACGGCTTCCAGGATGGAATCTACGAGTGAAGGTAATAAGGAACAAACTGCAGGTTGTGTTCTAATCATCCCTGAATTAGTTCTTAAAAAATGTTGGGCTGAGTCTTGAGTCCTGACCTATTCAAGTGATTCTGAATCCTGTAAAGAGTCCTTGATTTCTGTGTCCAGTCTGCCTAGGGACAAATTATTTGAGTGATATTCTCTACAACTGTTTTTGTAACCAGATCCCCTTATTTCTCAAGTCTCAGAAAGGGATTTTTGTGGCTTTGAAGTTCTCTACAGTAAAAAAAAAAAAGGTAGGAATAAAACAAAATGAGAGGGAAGTGGTTATGTTTATTGTTTCTATTTGTTCCTGGCACCCAGCTGGATTTATGGTAAAAATATTTTCATTACTCCTCTTTTGTTGCTGATAACTTTCTGAGAACACAAGAAACAGTAGGACACCATGGGAACTGTGTGTTTAACCAGTACAGAAGATTACGTATGTCCTCTAGAAAAGAGTTTAAACAGAAATTTTGTGGAGGTACTCTCACCGCTTCTTCTTAAGAGGCAACAGAACTCCCAAGTTTACTTAGTAAGCTTCATCTTCAGCCAGTATGACCATTTGAACTTCAGACTCTGAAATATTGTAGCTGATCTACAAGGACTGAAAGAAAAAAAAAGAGTAATTCAACATCACAGAACCCTGATGGCTTGTTTCTTTTCATTCATTTAATGAAGCTGAGTAGTTTTATGGCTGGCATTGCAACGCGTTGTAAATGAACTAGGCATATAGAAGATTCTCTGACTTTAATTTCGTGGTAAAAACTGATGCTTTCAGCATCTATCATGATGCACTAAAATTAGAAAGGCAGGGGAATGGTCCTAAATGATGGATTTGAAAGTTTTGAAAGGATTTGAGAATCACAGAATCCAATCACCAGCATCCATTCCTTCTCACCATTTTTATTTTTCCAAAGCAAATGTTAACTTGGATGGAATGCATAAAACTTCATTTTCTTTATGACCGTCTCCCAGATAACTCCTTTCATGCTTCTTGTGTCATCTTATCTGAACTGCTTTGAAACTAACACCTTCAAAATCTGCTTCCATCATTCTCAGGTTATCTTTTGTTCTGTGTGTGAGTCTCTTTCTCAGATGGTGTATCAAAACTATAGACTTAGAAATAAAGACAGAGCATTTATCTTTCAAGCCTTTTTTTTTTCTCTCCCTCTTTTTCTGGCCACATAGTGAGGACCTCAAATTACATTACCAAGTTTCAACCCTAAAATTATTCATTTAAATTAGATAAATTATTAGCAATGTGCATTAAAAATGCTATCACCTGGAATATGAGTGTCAGTGTCTTGTTTCAAGCAAGATGGTAAGCTGAAATGTAGAGTATCTACTGCAAAGAATATTTCTGAGATATGTGTCTATATTTGTTGAAACATATATCTCCTGATCTACCAGCAGTGTTCCGAGACTCTAAAAAACATATAAAACAACTAAATATTTAAACAACTAACATTTAAACAACTAAAAGTGGACATTATAGAACTGATATAAGAAAAATCAGTTAGACAGTCTTAGCCAATCCTACTATCATCTGGGATGTTTTTTAAAAAAAGAATCATGATTGGCTCTCTGTCACAGAATGTTAAGGTGAAAAAAGCATTTTTAATTTTTTTTCAAACATTTCAGCAAAATTTTGCTTTCCAGTTAAAGTAGAATTTCTTCTATCTGTTCTCCTTGTTGGTACTTTCTCCATTATTTGTAAAAGGCAACACAGGTGAGGTTTACATCAAGATTACATGAGGTTTACATGGTTTACATCAAGATTAAATTTCAACTAAGGAAAAATCACATTGTTAAAAAAATGTGGAATTATGTTAATATCATCTCTTACAGCTGTCCTAATTTACAGGTTTGGAGTCAGAGAAAGGATGGCTGTTTCTTTAATGTTTAGACTTTGCTGAAAACTAAATGTGCAAAGAAAGCACTGGCTCTTTATTGATGAGGAGGTAGGACTGTGTATGGTTTTCTTCACCAGATGAAAAGGATGCTTATCACCAGTACAGATAGACAACTGTGAAGAGTACAAAAATATTATTAGATGCAGGAAGTGAAGAGTAGTGTTTTTTGACAGCCCCATATTGGTCCTGAGATGCTCTCACAAACAGGCCAGGATACTGGAGCTTGTGTGCAAATATTTTGAATAACAAATAACAAGGAATGAAAGCAAAGACTTGAAAAAAAACTCAAGGGGGAGTTCATTAATTAGTCTTGAATTTTTTTAAACACTTTTGTAGATGGATCTGTCTTAGATATATAAATTATTTGCTAATATGATATTTATCTTTCTTTCCAGCTCTTAAAATACAGTGCAGTTCAAGTGCATACCAGCTGTTGGAGCAGATTGGAGAGTATGTGTTAGTATGCCGTGGGAATTTACAAGTCAAGGTGTGTATGCAACATTTATACTCAGCTTTTCAGAGAGGAGAGTGTGAAAGTACTCTGGAGTCCCTGAATTTTAACCCATTCAGTCCCCTATATCTTCTAGTCCTCTATATCTCACAGTGCTTTGTTTAGACTAATTCCTGTACCTGAGGACAGCATGTCCAGATTTTAAGCCAGGAGCAGTTCCATGGACTTGTTCATGGGACAAACCTGGTAAGTTACAGATGAAGGACCTAGTCAAGCTTTGAAGTCCTGCATAGCACATTCACTGCCACAACTACTTGAAATCAAAAAAGGTCCTTCAGACACATCACAAATCATCATGTGAGTTTCACAAGAGAATCAACATACTTGTGGACCCAGTGTTGGATGGGACTTCAAACAATTGTTTTAATTAATACTACTGCTATTATCTTTTAAGGAAAGTTTTTATGCCTATTTTTTTTCTCTATGTAAAATGGCTGACAGGCATATATTTCTTCTTTTGGGACTTATTTTGAGTTGTAGTAAGAAAATTATTTCATAAATGACAGATAGTGTTGTAACCCTATGACTAATATTCTTTCTTAGGGGAAAGGAGACATGGTCACATACTGGCTTGAAGGTAAGAAAGCCTCTGTCACCCAGAAGGCAGTCACCAGCACTTCTGTGACTCCTCAAGATGCCAACAGAGTTTCATATAGTCCGATACCAGGTGTCCTTCCCAGTGATCCTCTCTGGAATCCTGCTTCCCAGTCACTCATTAACTTTAGTACCCCTTCTGCTTTCAGTCTGTTAGGTCATCCTGTTGAATTAGAAAATTAGAAAAGAGACAACACACTCCTTTGGCCTTCCGAATGTATTAGCTCAGGCTATATTTACAGGTGTTTCTCCCAGCAGTGGCACTGAAAATACAAAAAAGCAAAAACTCATCTTAAGGAATAATACATAGAAATGGCCCACCAGCTACCAGAGCAGAAGGTTGCTCCCAGTGTTACTTCTTGATTTGGTTTTGATGGGAAATCCTCAGCCAGCAGCCACCATGACTTCAAAATCAGCTGTTTGGACATTCCAGCCTGTGAGATGCTCCCACAGGAAAGGAGATAGTGTAGTGTTGCTGTTTAGTGGTATCAAAAACCCTGTGGGCGTGGTTGGTTTGGGACTATGAAAGGGAAAAATGAGGTGTATATTGTGTGAGGAAGTAACTTCCATCAAAAGAGGATGAAGCACAGAAATTATAGTGGATACAAATTGAAAAAGGAATTTGTACTCCCACTTCCACTTCATCTCCACTGTCTGGAGCATAGAAAGTAGAATTAAAAAGAAAGTCTGGTGTGTTTCCATACAAGCCAATTCCTAGTGACACCTGCCATCTTGTTGCAGAGACCTGAAACTCTTGGGAGAGAAATGCAAGACATTGTATGCATTGTATCCTGTTACTAAACAGGATAAAGTTTACTACAGATGCTCTTGTCTTTGGCTGCCCTGGGATTTGTCTGAAAAACAGCTCTTAACATTAGCTGAAGTTGTTGCTTTGACTAAAGTGGCAGTGAACCTACTATTCTGGATAGCTGTCTGTCAGTGAAATCAGGCAGCCCTCTGAGTGAGTCACTGTGCAATTTAGGACACAGTTTAGGAAAGTTCATTCCTGAGCCAGCATTTCCTGTAAAGAGAGAACCATCACTACAAGCCGGGTAATCTCTAGATGAGCATGATTCTGTGAGCATTGCTGGTGTTGACTTTCTTTAAAGACTTACCATTCAGGGCTAATCTATTTTGAAGAGTTTAGTTTGTTGCAGTTCAACTGAGTAACAAACAATCTAACAGAGTAAGTGAAACTGAGAGACAAAGGATATCAAAAGTCAAAGCATTTCCAACATAATGTGAACTAGACTGGGTAAAGCTAATTGGGAGGAGATGAAAAGGAAGGACTTAGAGTGACCACTTATTCCTATTTATTCTTCCCCCTTACCCCCCAGTCTGTCTTTGATCCTAGGTACAAGTACAAACACATGCATATAGTTACAATTTTTCTGGTATAAATTTGTGTAGTTTAACCAAGGAGCAGACTACTTGTTCGTGTTCCTATGTAAGTAGCATAGCTACAGCTTTCAATTCCAAGTATGTGCTGTATGGTAGTGATAGGAGTGTCACACTACAGTCTTTCTTCAGCTTATGAGAGAAGTAAATGCTGCCATATTGATAGATTTTTCAGAAGTAGAAAGTTAAATACTCCCAAATGATGGGAGTTTTTTTTGAACTACACAGAAAAGATGTATAAGATTCTGAGTGAAAGTATGTCTCAGAAGTCTGTGAAACTGTATCTGCAGCTTGAATGGAACAAGAAACACAGCAAGGGACACAGCCATAGCTGACTTTGGCGCATCAGATTCCCAACATAAAGTCCAGCCAAAATTTTTAAAATAATTTTTTAAATTAGTTTGCTTTTTTCCTAAGCTTAAAAATTCTTTTCTCCTTTTTAAAATTTCATATTAGAAGGTATATTTCAATTACTGGGTTTTTAATCTTAGGAGAATAAACCTTTCAGTTATCAGTAGCCCAGAGATATCTTCTAATACAACCATTTCCTTTATCCAAATGCTATCTAAAAATTTTGCAATTCTTTGCTCTATTATAGTGCTTTGTGATGTATTAGTTTAGATTATTATCTTAATGAGTTTGCATTTGTTTACATTTTTATTAAAAAGATGCATATCCTTATCTAATGTGGATGTGAAAGCATATGCTTTGTCCATAGTATTTCAGTTTAAACCCTTCTGCTTTATTTTACTGTTGTCTATAAACTGAAAAGATTTTTTAAAAGTGTCTTTTGAGTTTAAAATCTTCTAAATAGAAATGAGTGATGAGTGACCACCAGCAAGCTTACTGGATTGACAGCTTTAAGCACTGACAAGTCCTTGGGCAGTATTCAAGTTCTGCCAAAGACAGCAGAGACTTGCTGACTTAGAGGCTTAGAGCCTGGTGGTTTCCCATAAAAGAGGTGCAGCCTAAAGAGTGCCTGGGTCAGCCTGTCTCAGTTTTATTGTTGCTTCTTGATCCTCTCCTTGGACAGAGCATCTCCAGAATGAGAATTATTTTCTGTGGACTGCTGAATCTGTCATATCTTTCCTGCAACTTCAAGCAATAGTCCTTATTAATGTCAGTTTGTATGATGACTGTGAGGATATGACTGACTTCAGAAGACAGAAGTACAGTCATGAATGTTACAGACACAATCAGAAGTGTTCTCAGTCAACTACAAGTATTTTAAGATTAATCTCAGGCAATTTGACAGACATAGTGAGTGACAAGGGCCATATTTCAGAGGCAGGAAAGCATTTACCAGCTCGTAAAGCTGAAGTATGATAACCAGCACAGTGCTCATCTGTGAGATGCTTTAAATGCACAGAGATTCACATATCAGAATTGGAGCTAGTCAGCTAATCTAGCAAGCATTCTTTTCTAAAATTCCATACTATATACTAGAAGTATGTGATGTGTTCTTTCTTTTCTTGATGATTTTATCCATGCCAGAAAATGGGAAAGCAATTGCAATTATAGAGCAGAAGAAGTGAAAGTTATATGTACCTTATAGATCACTTCACACAGTAGCTATTAATTTTCCACAGTAGTGCAAGATAATACAGAGGTTACTAAGACTCTATTCACAATGTGGAGATTTTATGGAAAGATTGTGCATTCTGATTATTGTTTATTGCAGCTCTGTCTACCTGGAAGTGAGAATGCAGTCAGTAACATTAAAAAAAATCACACAACACAAAAACTGACATATTAAAGTCTTTTATTAGTTTGATAAACCTTCACTATATTGTTTCAGCATGAATATTGAGGAACAGACTGAATAACCACAATATTTTAAAAAAATTGCAACAAGTAAAGCCAAAAATTCATTAATGTATTTCCAAGTGTAAAACTTCCTAGATTTTATTCTAACCATGGACATTGTAAAAGACTGTGTTTTGCCACCAAAAAGTTATTCTGTATCCCCTAGATTAGGTAGCAAACATATTTTGCTTAGCTTGTTATTGGTGTGTGTTCTCCAATTCCAAGGGGTTTTTTTTTGTTTGTTTGTTTTTTTGCAAACAGAAAAGTTACCTGTTTCCTTGTACAACTAATTAGTCACATGAAATAAACTAATTTGTTTAAATAAAAGTGAAGTGAATTCAGGTGTCCTTTGCAAACAAAGGAGGGACATAAAATGAGTGTTGAACCTGACTATGCAGTCAAAGGATGCAGTGTCTCTTTAAGGTCAATGTCCGATTAGTGTGAGATTTCCCCAGCTTGCAGAACATCTCTTCCTCCTACTCAGACCCCTGAAAATTACTAATAGCCCTTCCATCTGAATTGACCTCAAAAGCAGAAATCTTTGGTTTTTTTAATGAGTGTCTTTCTGGGGCTGCCCTTTCAAACCTGTAAAAAGACAAGGCTATGCAAGATTATTCTGATGAAACTCCAGCTGAGTACCATCTGCTTTACAGCTAATGAGCACTTTGTCCGCCTAATTCCTCTCCCAATTCTTCCCTACTTCAGTATAAAACATTGCATTGTACCTTTTTTAACATTCTAAATTGGACTTCAGAGATAAAATGTTTTTCAATGAAATGTTCTCTTCAAATCAAATATGGGAAAATTGCATTTCCTCTTGATGTAAATTTTGGTTTAAATTTAAATGCACTTTTGGATGTAGAGGTATAAAACAACCAGAGTTTAAAATGTGACAGAGTGGGTGTTTAGAATTTGTTTGTGTGGGAACCCTAATGACTGAAACATTCCAAAGAACACCCATGAGTCTACATGATGTTATTTAATGTCCCACAGAATAGTAACCATCGTCCTCTGGTTCACACAGCTAAACAACCTATTCCACCTTCTTATTTGTACACCATCTTTCCAATGCACTGTGTCTTCAACACATATGCAATTCTTTTTGGAACTAAATTCCAAAGGCTGGGTTCAACAGCTTTCATACAGCACTTAGTTTGACCTTGAAGTTCCTTGAAGTGAAATGTTTAGTGTTAAACCTTTGCGCAATTTGTCCTGGATTTCAACAGCAACAAAATTAGCACTTCCTTCAGTGGGGCAGTGAGTGCCCCATGTGAAGCAAATGCAGGAGCATTCTTAGATTCATGACTGTGCACAACTGCTGATTATTACTGCATTTCATACTAAAATACAGTGGTGTGAGAATAAGTGTTTTGATGAGATCTAAATTGAATTCCCCCAACAGATAATTTTTTCTTGTAGTTCTTGCATCATGCCTTCAGGCAGGAAAACATTCTCGGTCCCTACCTGAGGAGCCATCTGGGTAAGCTACCAAAGATACAATACACACATGGAACAGTGCGCTAAACATACAGCTTTTGTGACCAGAATTCAACACAGTTAACCTGACAAAGTAAGAGCATCACTCTGTGTGATGCCTTTTGGTCTCTTTTGCTTTTATGAAGACCTCTTCTGTTCTACTCTCTCTAGAACATGTGAGAGTACAGAGCCAGATTTTCAAAGTGTTTAACCCTTTTTCACTCCCTGAGGAGTTTCAACTTTAGGTTGAAAAAATATGGTCGATATATATCTTTCAGAATTGACTCAAGGTTCTGGGCTTTTACCAGTGGTTTCAGGAAGTGCTAAATGCAAAGCACTGGAAAAATTCAGATTTCAGTTGCCAGGATTTCACAGGGGCCATAGTGAAACACAGACATGGAATGTCTTAACTCTGTTGGAAGAACTATGTGTTCTTAAAGAGCCACAACAGAATTTTCTTAGAAGTTTTTTCTCCTAAAGAACAGAAGGAATTTTAAATTGCACCAATAGACTTGAGGGAGAAAAGCTGGGTAAGGTGTTGGAAAAACACCTCTGAGAAGATCTCAAATTATTATGTTGCTATGATTGTGCATTCTGTTACCTACCTTTGCAGACAAATGTATAGAATATATATACACACCCTTCCAGGGTGCAGTTTATAAGTAAAAACATTAAGCATAAACACTTCTGTGTATCTGACACAAGGTTAATCCATGCAACTGTTCTGAACACAGAGTACACAAAGTTTTAATGAAAGCTGAATCTCCATGTGTGGGACATGGAGGGTCTGGAATTCTAGCACCAATAGGCCAGCTAAATTAAAGGTAATGCTTATCTATGAAAATTTGCCATGGTGCATGAAAAGTCACTTCTCACTGTACTCTCTCTGTGGTTTCCAGACATAAAAGAGCCCACACTACCAGAGAAGTAACAAGCCCACTGACTGTTCTCCCTGTAGGGGTTGCATGTTCAGACTGGCTTCAGAGTGGAAAAGGGCTCAGCATGAGCTGCTTTGCAGCTGATGCCCCATGCCATGTGTCAGGATAACACCTCTAGCCTACATACTTGGAAACTCCTCTACAAGCTTTAATACAATTTATATTAGAGGCATGGACAGAAACCTTTCAGGAATTGAAAGATTCCTATGCCTTGGCCCTACTGGCAACACACTGAGAGTCGAGGTCCTGTGTGCTGATTGTGCTCTGCAAGTAAATAGGTTAATCCCTACACACACATGAAAATCAGGTTGGCAGTGCTTGGTGGCCTGACAGTCGACCTCTATAACCCATGGCAAAATCCCAAGCATGTGCTGCAAGAACTGACAATACAATTGAATGTCTCGGCATAACAGCCTAGATTGGATGGATGATGTAGTGTCAAATTCTACCACCCTGCCCAAACGCAGGAGCTCACTCCACGTAGTCTGGTATGTAGCAGCAGAGATGGTGAGAGAGGGGATCACAGCAGCTGCTACTCTGGTAATTAAAACAGAATGAATAGTTACTGGAGCCAAGACTGCAAAGAGTTTGGGTCAGAGCGGGAGGAACTGCCTCTCCAAGAGTATGAGTGTTTCTGCAGAATGCAGATCAAGAATACAGTACCAGTGCAGAGGGACACATATGCTGAGCACACTTACCTTTTGCTTATTCACTTCCAGACCCAAAGGACCAGCTATTGTTTTGCGTGCAGGAGGACAAAGTGTGCTCTGATTAAAACTTCAAATCATCTATTAAAACATTGCAGCTTAAAGTTTGTATGATTGTAAAAATGCTATTTGTGACAACAGGAATTTAAACAAAGCAATACAAAATTGCCTTTTGTTGATCTACATATCACAGAGTCTCTTAAAAGAAGATAAACTACGCTGTAGCACTATGATAAATGCTATTCCAAAAATAAAGTTTATATATCTTAGGAAACTTCTCTAAATGTCCAAATTACTGTTTTCCATTAAATGCTTTATACACCCTGCCACCCATACTTTAGGACCAAGCAATATGTGGTTCACAAGACATTTATCCCCAAAGATATTTATCCCCCAAACTGAGCTCCCCTAAAACTTCATGCATTGTTCAGAAGAGAGCATTGAGGAGAAAAGTGGAACTTTGACCCAGAGGCTTTTTAAAGCAGCAAGAACAGAAAGAAGCTCTCATCTCTGGTCATGGCTTGGAGTCACACCCAAGCTGTGGTATCCTGAAGCCAAATTCAGATAAACAGCTGCCTCTGAAAAGCAAAGTGATTATTCCTGCTTGTTCTAAGATCAGCACTGGTACCACAAGTTCTAGTGTCCACATGAGCTCAATGAAAATAAAGTCCCAGGATGTCTTTGATCTGGGCATGCTATCTGCATAAAATATTTGAAAATGCTGTCATGATGTCTGTGATCAAATATGAATTAGGTTTCTACTGGCAAACTTATAAAAAGGTCACTTTATTAAAAAAAACTCCAAAACAACAGAACCACAAAGGCCCCAAAACAACAAAAATAAACAAAACCCAAACCTTAATATCTAACCATCCCAAGAAACAAAAAATCTATACCCCTTTCATTTTAAAATTTTTAAATCCATACTTTTAAAAAGGCCAAATTAATCATTTTCCATTTCATTCTCTATTAAACTAGCAGGAGGTAAAAGGAAAAATAAAGAAAGCTTTCAGAGGCAGTACTAATTTATTTCTCTAATTTCAAATTCTCACATGTTCAATAAACAAATTTAAAGGATTACGATATATTAGCCTAGAAATATTACCTAAAGTTGTATTTTATTGTGAAATCTTAGCTGTATGAATGGAGGGATGACATTGCCTGTAAATATCAAATTTTAAACACACATGTTTTTATACCTCTTTCTGTATTGTGGGACGCTTTCACTCCCATTAAACTTTGCTTGCATACAAGCATACTCTTGTTTTTACACTAAGAATGGAATAAAGCACATGACTCAAATCTGCATGTCTGTATATCAAGTTATATGTTTGCTATTCCATTTGTCACTAAAGTTTGCTGTATTGTCTTGAAAAAGCCAACATAACTTTTGACAGAGAACATCTAATCCTAGATAAAATGGAAAAAAACTGACTGCTTCCTATATATATGTGCAGAACTGTACAAATGTAGGTTCCCAGCAGGCTGGTACCTTGCTCTCTTACGCAAGGCCAGCGATTACTCACAACCCTGTCAGAGGCAGCAGGCAGGACCTAGTAGCCTGTTTTTCTCATGGTGGGTCTGATCTCCAGGGATGCTGAGCACCCCTGGGCAGACAATGAAACCCTCACCTGCTCTGCCTAGAAGCAGAAAGCAAGAGTCCCTATTCGTCATCGTGTTCATCAGCCGTATTTTGGCTGTTGGCTTCAGAGGTCATGAAGTGAGACTTCCTGGTGCCACTGAAGACTTGCTCTGTGCATGGCAGAGTAAGGTCCTGCAGTGACTAAGCCTAAGCAGGACGCAAGCTGCTAACAACAACTGACTGCTTTTATGTGGAAGTTGAACATGTCAGGGAGAGGGTCTGTCTCTGTGGAATTCCTCTGCCCACTGGATAAAACCTGGACTGCACAGAGTGCAGGTGTTCATTTTTTACCACTGTACTGTTGCTGCATGCCTGAGGAGCAGAGCTGCCTGTAACCACCTACTCAGTTTTTTGCATGACTTCAACTAGCTAGTGTTATTTGAATTTATGTTAACAGTATACAGATGCCCCACCAAAGCCTGGCAAAAGAGTTAACATTATAATTGGTCTGAAAGACACCAAGCTAGCCAGAAAATGGTTTCCTTTTTCTGGAAACATCTTCAGAGACTGATTGTCCGTCACAATTTCACATAAGTTTCCCAACAAACAAATAAATACACACATAAGTATATGTATAAAATTTACATTCAGTTTCCAAACAATTCCATGGGCATGGAAAGCCTCACTGGAGTGCAAAATTCCTTTTAAATTTCTACACAACGTCTCAGGTTGCTGCAAATGAAAGGTTGTTTTTCTTATTTCCTACTCTGGTAACTCAATACATTTCTCTGGTACCACTTACGGCTGACAAAAACCAGCTAAGTAGGAACAGCTATTAAGACTCTCATCACACAGGAACTTTTTGGCATTGTGGGAGTTTACTTATAGGAACTGGAGCTTTGTGAGATGCTAGCAAATTACTCTATGCATTAGCAACCATTACCCTAAGACCTGAACACTCAGAGTATCTGCTTAGCATGCACATTGTGTTATACCACATCTCTGTTACCTACACTGTAGAGATCAGGTAAGATGTTTATGCACAGCATGGAACATGCAACTTAGTGATTTGTAGTTCCGTATGTAAACTGCAGGCTCTGAATTTGAATGGTTAATCTTCATTATTCACTTCACATTTTCTTGCTATGTATCCATAAGCTGTGAAAAAACACCTGTCAGTCAGGTCCTCTGTTCCCTTCTCCCAGCAAAGCATGGCTTTGAGACCCCTGAGTGGACTGTCACCATGCATCCCCCATACAGAAATATCTTGCATTTTAGAAAAGGCACAAGAAAATGGCATTTTCAGAAGAGTCAGATCCCACTCTGAACATAACTGACAGAAGTCTATTCCTGAAGCAATTTTTGAGGTACTGAAATATATTTTAAAGACCTGAGTTCACTGATATCTGCTCCTAGTCTCTGCAAGAACTGTGTCGTGTTCATGTTGTATTCTCCTTGTCAAGTGTGCCTGTAAAATCCAAGTGTTAGAAGCATTCCAGTGAACTCAAGACCAGTGGAAAACTAAGCTAACACCTCTATGTTCATGCTGTTGATGATGTGTTAGTCTTTGAAAACTCTCCTGAGCCTATCTGGTTCCTAGGAGACTTTCAGAAGAGCCTTTCAGAGTGGGGTCGGGACATCTATTCCTTGACACAAAGGAAAATAAAATCCTGCCAGGACAAAGGGAGACAAACGATTTCTACACTCCCTGACATCAGGCAGCTATTGGAGTTCATGCTGATATCTCTCAATCCCCCCTCAAATGAAGTGACAGTATTTCAAAAACTTATTCAGCCATAGAGCACCACATTCTTTCCTACAGACAGCGCCAGAGTTTCATTCAGCTCTTGATTTCAGCTGACAGCTACTGCTGCCCTCCTGTCAGTGTGCCTACAGGCTTGGGTACAATAGGCATCAGGAAAACAAAAGGGAGGGAAAGGGAGAAAATTAAATTAAAATGTAATTTCTTTTTTTTCCAAAAATGAAAATTTGATTCCTTTAACCTTTAAACATGCTTGTTTACTTACAGAAAGCGTACTTCAGGCACAAAAGGTTTAAGTATCAGTCACATACCACTTTAAATTGAAATAGTATCAGGATTGTCCCATGCAGTCAGCTATATTATCCCCTATCAAGAAGCTCAAGTTGCAGTTTTTGTATACATACATATATATAAAATACGAATCTTTCACACAATGGTCTCCTGGTCTGAGTTGACTCCAGTGGGGTTTATGTAACAACAGTACCTGTCATAAGGGCTGTTATCCTTGTAAGAGCAGACAATGATACTATCTTTAGGAGCCACAAAAATGTTGTCTTCAATGTCAGGGCAAGGAGTGCTGTCCCTGCTGGGAGAAGAGCTCTTCTTCTCCAAGGCACTGTATGTGGAGCCATCTCCCGCGAATACGTTCTCTGGCATCTCTGGGTAACAGCTCTCCAGGTATTTCAGCATCTCCTCCTGCTCCACCTTTTTGGTGAGGCTCTTGCCCTCTCCCGTGGTAGCGGCAGTCGTGCTGGTGGTGCAGATGAACACGGTGTCCTCTCCCCTCAGCCCTCTCCTGTCCTTGCGATAAGCTTTCCGGGCCAACTCGTCACAACTTCCCTTGCCAGACTCCAGGTCCGAGGGGGTCCTGAGCAGCTCCATGACATCGCGGTCCTTGATCTCCTTGCAGCATGGGCGCATGTTCTCGGGACATTTGGTGCAGCCGTCGGTCTTTCTGGTGAGGGCGATGGCGGCGATGCCCGGCAGGCAGATGGCCGGCCCGATGGCCAGTAGTGGGATGTCTCCCAGGGTCTCTCCCTTGATGCCAGACACGGTGAACATGAAGCCGAACACCAGAAAGACGCTGACCAGAGCCACCACCAGCCCCGTCCGAGGGTTGATGTCGTCGGGTCTCAGGGTCCGCGCCATCCAGCTGGTGCGCGCGGGGACACTTCCCTCCGCTGGAGCGCCCCTCGGGCCAGCGGGCAGACGCTCCGCGGCAAGCCTCCGAAGTTTGCCAGGCAGCGAGGCACGGAGCACCCCGACAGCCGGCACCGCTCGGCTTCCCCTCGGTGGAACCGCAGAGGGAGGGCGGGCCGGGGCTGGGAGCTGTCCTGCCTCCTGCCTCCTCCCTCGCTCCCTCCCTCCCTCGCTCTCTTCCTCGCTCTCCGGCGCCGGTCGGAGCGGCTCTCCCGCCTGCAGCCCCGCCGCCCCCTCCCACGCTGGCGGCGGGCGCGGGGGTCTCACACCCTGCCAAAGGCCGGGGGTAGGGAGACCGGACGGCTTCCAGCAGCAGCGGCCGGGGAGACAGCTGCCGGGAGGGTTCACCTGCCCGGTCTCCGACTCCTCCTCCTCGTCCTCGCCCGGCCCCGCCGGAGCCCCGCACGGCCGTGAGTACGCGCTCCGCCTGGTGCGGGATGCTGCGGGGCCAGCACGGGGGCTCGGCGGGGTTGCCCCTACCTGATGGCCACCGCTGCTTGGCCGGCCGCTGTCGCCGCCCCGGGCAGCTTTTCCCCCTCGGGCGAAGGGGAGCGGTCCCCCGACGGGAGTCCTTCCTCGGGAAGCCGGCATGTGCATTCTCCTCACGGGCTCCCGCACCTAAAGCCTCTTCTTCGGTGAGGACGGGGCTGGCGAAGTAAATCCCCTCCCGGCAGACAGCAGTCCTGCCCCGAGTCTTCTCCCGAGTTAGGCACCAGTGGAGAGCAAGGCTTCAAGAGATGCTCTGCTGCAGCTGGATTTCATCCTGAAAGTGGCCCTTAGGAGTAAAGCCTCTCCTGATGTTATTCCTTCCTCAAGAGTGAATACAGATGTTGGGGTTCCTTTGGTATCCATGGCTTGCCGACTGTGGTGGTGACGTTCTGTCCTTGTGATTTGATGCACTTCGGTGATGGTAATTTGAAGTAAGCACCACGAGCTGAATGACTGTAGAGAAGGACCCCAAATAGGTGGGAATGTGGAAAGACAGCAGCATCTTCAGGCAGGTTGCCAGTGATACAAAAGACTAAATGCTTTCACCTGGGCAGGAATCCTGGGAGATAGAAAGGAGTGATACCAGAAAGCTTCCAAGAAAATTAAGGTAACAGAAAAGGACACTCTGAACTAAAATTGTGAAACCATGGTTTCTTTAAGTTTTCCCATTGCCATGATTCACTTTCCTCATACTACAGACTTGGAAAGCTCAGAGAAGCCAATTTAGAAAACACTCATATGTTTCTCAGTTCATGAAGAGCATGGATTTTATTTACCCTCCTTACAGTACTACATCAACCGAGCACTTCTGTGTTGTAGATTTCCAACTTGCCTTGCAGAGAGCAAGTCCAAGAATATAATTTTATAAGTGGGAACAGCTCCTGCCTTACAGGACTCTTCATAAATAGAGTGTCAAGTTATAGTATTTACCATTTCATTTGAAAGATGGGTAAATGAGAGTAGAAGTATACACTGGGGAGAGTTTTTAAGTCAGTGGCAATGGTCTGGGTTTGAGATTAAAAGTTTGAAATGGACCATGATCATTGTTTCAACTTGTCCTCCAGAATATTGTCCAGTAAAATTCACACTGAACTTCTCACCTGTTGCAGAGTGGGTTAAAACAGGAATTTTTTGGACTCTGTTAGAAAAACCTTTCTTGACTGAAAGATTTAAAAATCAAAACCTTCCAGCCAGCACAAGTTAACTTCTACTTTTGCCACTGTGCAGGATTTAGTAGTATGAGAAATGACAGTAGCATTCTCAGCTCCTGTTTTCCAGAGTGAAAATTTGCTGTTTCTTTCCATCTGCTGTTATTCAGATACACAGCTTTTATGTACTCACATTGGAATAAATAATGCCTTTTTTATCCATCAGCTAGATTCTGGATGAAAGGAAGTGATTAACCTTCAGCAAGCCTGTCCCACATAACTAAAATGTTGAAAAGTGTAAGTTATGAAGTTATGAGTATGCTGGTCACTAATGCCATGAAAGTCACTGTTACTGCTCCCTGGCCTTCCTTCGACTCCCCTAGTGCATTTGAATAGTCTTTCAAAAAAATTGATTTTTTTTTTTCTGTTGAAAAACAAATTATGATGCCTGGGAAAAGCAATTACCTGAAGCTGTATTCATCAACAGTCCTTCAGAGATAGAAAAGGGACACAGAAATGTAAATATTAGTGGCATTAGTGGAGAGGAAAATTGCTGTAAGACCTGAAGTACATGCCAGAATATCTAACAGGAGTAAAAATGGCCCTTCAAATTTAAGCGACAGGCTTACTGAAATGGAAGAGGGAACATCTACTTTAGAACAGAAAGCTGTTAGTGGACAGAAAAACACAGAAAATGTCAGGACAAAGGTGGAACTAAATGTCTTCAATTTGTCCCTTTGTGAGTGATTTTAAGACAAGATTGTATGCTTCCAGCAGGAGGGGATGGAAAGGGAAAACAATCACCCAGTTCCAGGAAGGCATGCCACAATTGTTAAAATTGTCTTTCTAAGCTAGAAATCAAGAGATCAGCAAGTGCCACTTAGCACAACTAAGCAACAATGCAAATGAATTTTATATCATGTTCACAACTAGAGAAAAAAATTACTTCTTTGAGGTGAAGCATATTTCTGTTCTGGTGTGGTACACAAAAATTAGGTACTCAACCACATTTTTACCTCAGTTTTCAATGGCAACCTCTCTTTCTTCCTCTTTAGAGTGGATGGGCAGCAGGATGGAGACTGAAGGAAAATGTGCTCTATACTGTAACAGATCAGGTTTGTGATCACCTGAAAAACCTGAACATGGGTGTGTCTATGGGATCTGATGAGGTGCTGTGCTGGTTTTCTGGGATAGAGTTAATTTTCTTCACAGTAGCTGTGTGGGGCTGTGTTTTGTACTTGTGCTGAACACAGGATTGATAACACAGAGATGTTTTTGTTATTGCTGAGCTGGGCTTACGCAGAGCCAAGGCGTTTTCTGCTGTTTGTACCTCCATGCTGGTAAGGTGTTTGGTGGTGCATGGGAGGTTGAGAGGAGACACAGCTGGGACAGGTGACCCCGCCTGACCAAAGGGATATTCCAGACCATGTGACAGCATGCTCAGTACAAAAAGCTGAGGGGAAGAAGGAGGAAAGATGGGACATTTGAAGTGATGGTATTTGTCTGCCCAGGTGACTGTCAGGTATGATGGGGCCCTGCTCTCCTGGAGCTTACTGAACACCATGCTTGTGGGAAACAGTGAATGAATTCCTTGCTTTGATTTGCTTGCATGCATGGACTTTAGTGTCTCTGTTAAACGGTCTGTATCTCAACCTATGACTTCTCAACCTTTTATCCTTCTGATTCTCTCTCCATTTCCAGTGGAGACGGGGTGAGTGAGCAGCTGCTGGGGCTTGGCTGCTGGCTGGAGTTAAACAATGACAGATGCATTCCAGAGTCCCAAAGGAATTAGCTGACATAACTGCCAAACCACTCTCCATGGCACTCCAAAAGTCCTGGCAGTCCGGTGAAGTCCCTGGTGACTGGAAAAGCAGAAATATCGGACCTACCTTTAAAAAAGGTAGGAAGGAGAACTCTGGGAAGTATTGATCTCTCAGTCTCCTTGTACTGACCTTTCCTATTAAAAGCTACCCAGTAGCTCTCTAAATTGCAGCCAACCTGCTTTGAGTGGTTTGAGTGGGCTGTTGACATACCTGTAGGTTGGGGTGACATCCAGAGGGAGCTGGACAAGTTTGAGAAGTGAGCCCATGGGAATCTCATGAGGTTTAACAAGACCAAGAACAAGGTGCTGCACCTGGGTCAGCGCACTCCCAGTATCAACACAGGCTGGGGGATGAACAGATGGATTGAGAGCAGCCCTGTGAGAAGGACTGGGGGTGCTGGTGGATGAGAGGCTGGACATGACCCAGCCATGGACATTCACAGCCCAGAAAGCCAAATGTGTCCTGGGCTGCATCCAAAGCAGCGTGGGCAGCAGGGGAGGGAGGGGATTCTGCCTCTCTGCTCTGCTCTGGTGAGATCCCACCTGGAACCCTGCATCCAGCTCTGGGCTCCCAGCACAGGAAGGACATGGACCTGTTGGAGTGAGTAAGGAGTAGGGCCACCAAGATGATTAGAGGTATGGAGCACCTTTTCCACCATGAAAGGCTGAGAGAATTGTTGAACCTCATGAGATTCCAATGGGCCCACTTCTCCATCTTGCCCACATCCCTCTGGATGACATCCTGTCCTTCACGTGGGTCAACCACATCACTCACCTTGGTGTCATCTGCAAATTTGTGGAGGGTGCATGCAATACCCTTGTCTATGTCATTAATGAGATTTAAAATAACACTGGTCCCAAAACCAACCCCTGAGGGACATCCCTCATCACCAATGTCCATTGAGACTCTGAGCCATTGATCACTACCCTCTGGATGTGACAGTCCAGCCAATTCCTTATCCATCTGAAAGTCCACTCATCAAATCCATCTCTCTCCAATGTAAAAAGGATTCTGTGAGGGACCATGCCAAAAGCTTTACAGAAGATAAATGACATCTACAGCCCTTCCCTTGTCCACTGATGTAGTTAGTCTATTCATTCCCTATTTCCAGTCACTGGGGATTTCTCCTGATTGCCATGCCTTTGCAAATACAATAAGACAGTGACTTGGCAACTACATTACGCAATTCTCTCCGGACCTTCTGGAATGCATATCATAGTAGATTCCACAGACATATATGTTCTGTTTCCTCAGGTGATCAGGAACCTGATCTCTTAAGGAAGAAAGCACTTTTCTCATTCAGCCCCCAGCTTGCTGTCCATCCACTCAAGAGGTGTGGGAAGAGAGATTGACATAAAAAAAAAAAGATGCTGAGTATCTAAGTCTTCTCTACGCTGTTTTTTCTGGTTTTCTAGTTGTATCACCATATATTTTCTTTGGCCTTTCTTAATTACCACCAAGCAACCACAACATCTATTTGGATAAGCAGCTTTAAATGTACCACATTGCTTTTGGTCTTTTATGTAGTTTTGAAGATGTAGATCAGAAAAGGATGGAGTGACATGGATGTGGTGAAAAGTGTATCAGTTGAATGACTAACAGGTAATTTTTCCTGGTAGTTCTTTCTTAAACCCTTCTCTGAACCTGCTCTTTTGCAGATACAATTTTCTGCTTCAGTCAATGGCATTTTGCAAGAGCAAAGACTTTCTCTGACCAGGCTGTACTGCAAAATCCATAGAAAAGTGTGTGTGCCATATTTGTTAGTATCTTAAAGTTAAAAGATCTGGCGCAGTTTTGAATTAATACATGACAACTGACAGCTGGCTTATGTATAAGATCCCAGGCACACCATGCAAGAACTCCACAAGCCCTTAATAACATCATAGGTAAAATTAGACTAATTTTCACCTTGCAAGCTCTGTGGCAATGCTACAACTTGATACTGTTTTTGAGTATGGGATCATGTAAGGTCTGTCTATAATTTGGATATGGAACACAGGACTTGTTTTACTAGAAAGTTCTCTGTGGATTGGGATACTCAAGTTTCAGGCTTTTACACTAAGGCACTTGTGCACATATTTGAACCACCCCATTAGCTTGAGGAGACAGTCAGTCATTCTGCTGAGGTCACTGGTAGGCACTTCAAACCTGCTCAAGAGCTGCTTCACAGAAGTCCTTCCTGTCTGCACCAAGTACTCCTTGCTGAAAGTGGATGCTGAATGCGCAACATCCATCTCCAGGACTTTTTGTACATTGTGTTTTCTTGGCAGCATATACAAAAGGAAATACTTGACAATTTCTTTGTCATGTGCAACTGTGTGCTGTGATCCTCATATACCTCAGTTAAAAGATTATTTTTTTTCTCTGTTTGAAAATGCTTGGTGTTTACCCAGCATCACATGGCATAATTACCTTATTTATATTTCTTGGGAGGTCTGTGAAGCCATTTCTGTTGCCTCTTCCATGCCTTTGGACTGCTCTCAAAGCCCCAAGCAGTTCTCTGTGTCTTCATATCCTTAAGCACAAAGAAGTTCACCTAAGGGAGGATTTTGGGGGCTCTGACTGTTCAGTCAAGCCCCTGGGTCTTGCTCTTTATAGACAGTCATTTGTGCTTGACTGCTGCTTGCTGGCCAATTGGCTGGATGTGGAAGGATTCTGCTGATGAGAGCATCTGATCAATAAACAAGGGGCAAAAAGAGAAATAAGAGATGCCTGAAGGGCTTGCGTTTTGTCACTGAGCCATCACACCAGGAGTGGGATTCAGAAACCCTGCTAGTGAGTCATGCATCCGTCTTGAGGTGACCTCGGGGACTTAGCAGGATTGCTGTGGAAGAGGTACAGGCTGCTGTGTGAGTCACAGCATCAGGCAATAAATTAGCCAATATAATTCACTGGCAACTTTATCTATCTGCGTCGCTCTGCCTGATATGCGCTTTCCCTTTGGGAAATTTTTGAATAAATATACTTTATTTCTTCTATCGAAAATTGTTCACAAAAGATGCAATCAACTCAGGGGAGTCACCCACAAGTAGTGCATGTTATGCCCAATGGTGAATAATGGGTAGTTTGCTTTGTCCAGAGAACTTATCAAACAATTCTTAAAGGGGGTCTCTAATTGAGTTGCTTGTCTATGGAGAAAGAGGAAGGGAAAATAGGTTGTCTTGACCTACCTCTGCAGAATAAGCTAATAATTTTTGATATGCTGGGACACTTTTAAAGCAGTTTTAAGCACAATCTTGACCATGTGTTAGGGTACTTGCAATGACTAATTTGTTCTGTGAAGCTTACTGACATCCTTCCAGTCTGTTTAGGAAAATTAGGTATAAAACTAAGGGAACTGATCAAAAGGTTATGCATGTTCCTTGGAGGCTCTGGAAGATTGGAACTTCTGAAGCCAAGTAAACCTGAAACAAATTTAAATGGGGATGGATATCATCAAAGTCTATAGCTCATTTAAACAATGCAAATATGCCTTTAAAAATATAATCCTGTGCTGTGGATATGAAAGAAGAAATGAAATCTTTGTCATAATGGTCCTGATTGCCTAACCCATGATTACATCATGCCACATCTGTACCTCTGCTAAGACACAGCAGCTAATCCAGGAAAACATTTCCAGGCATATGAATGATAAGAAAATCATCAGAAGCGGTCAGCATGTAGGAAATCATGCTTGGTCAACCTGATAGCCTACACTGACACAGCTGCCCTGCAGGATGAGGGGAGCATGATTACTATCTACTTGGACTCCAGTAAGGCCTTTGACACTGTTTCCCAGGAGCTCCTCCTAGACAGGCAGTTGTTATATGGCTTAGGTGAGCAGACCCGTGAGCTGGACAGAAAACTGCTTGAATGGGCAGACCCAAATGCTGATGGTTGGTGGCACAATATCTGTGTGGTGACACAACTGGTGACTGGCCGTGTACCCCAGGGATCAATACTGGATCCTTCAACAATCTTCATTAATGGTCTGCATGATGGGGCAGAGCGCACAATCAGGAATTTTTCAGAGAACATAAAACTAGGAGGAGTGGCTGATATGAGATGGTCGTGTTGCCATCACAAGGATGTTAACAGCCTTGAGAAATGGGCTGATAGGAACATAATGAAATTCAGCAAGGGGAAACGCCAAATCCTGCACGTGGAGAGGAAAAAAATGTATATGCTAGGTACTGCCCAGCTGGAAAGCAGCTGACAGAATAGCACCTGAGAGACCTGAGGAACACCAAACTTAATATAAGACAGCAGTGTACCTTTGTGGCAAAGAAAAAGAATGACGTCTTGGGCTGCATTAGAGAGGGTATTGCCAGCCAGCTGGGAGCTGATCCTGCTCACTTACTCGGAGCTGATGAGAATATCCATAGAGTGCTTTGTCCAGTTCTGCACTCTTCAGTACAGTAGAGGTAGAGCCATGAACGTATTGCAGAGAATCCATTCTTCACTGGACACTTCAATGGAAGGATCATCAGGATACCTGAGGGACTGGAGCACCTTTGCTGTGAGAAAAGGCTGAGGGAGCTGAGCCTGTTCAGCCTGAAGATGAGAAGCCTCAGAGAGATGTCAGCAGTGTCTGTGAGTGCATGAAGGGAGGTAGGTCACAAAGAAGACTGAGCAGAGCTCATCCCAGTGGTGCCCATTGACAGGACTAGAGGCAGTGGGCACAAACTGAAACATGGGAGGTTCCCTCTAAACTTCAGGATACACTTTTTCATTGTGAGGATGACCAAACACCAGGGCAGGCTGCCCAGAGATGTGGTGCAGTCTCCATCCTTGGAAATACTCAAAGGTCATCTGGACATGGTCCTGGGTAACCTGCTGTAGATGACTCTGCTTGACTGGAGGGTTCTTCCAACATGCACCATTCTGTGATTCTTTTATGGCACAGAAAATTATGGATGAGTGCGAATGTGTGCATGCACAGACTGAGAACTCTCTCATCACTGTGTGCAGGGGCACTGGAGAGAGAGTACTTCTTACTGGAGATGGGGATGCAAGCAGCTCTCTTTGAAGGGATGTAATCTGCATGGTACCAGGAATTCTCTGGGGAAAAGTATGCAGTGGGGCTCAAAGTGTGCACATAAGTCACAGGGTAGCTGTGTTCTTGAATAACATGAAATCTGCTTTTTTTTTTCCAGGATGCAGCCTGTCTAATACCTGTCAAATGGTGATGGTTTCCCTAAACCGTCTGTTCCAACATCAGCCATCACATGGCTGCAGACACTAGGACGGGCTTGCTGCAGTCCCATGGTAGCCCCTCACTCTCAGGCATTTATTTCCCTGGCAGCCCCCCTTCTTGCTGCCTTTGGGAAATACCTGCTACTTCACCCTCTGCCACCCAGCAAGGCGAGTATGTGAGAGGAGATTTCTCAACCAGTGCCCTTCAGCACCTGTGGGGCCACAGGCACTCCCTGGAGGACACCTCCCCTCAGCCCACTGGTGCTGCTGGTGGCTGCTGTGAAAAGCTTTCAGGGCTGGCTCAAAAGATCAGGGGAGAGAGGTGAGCTATGACAAAGGTCATAGCTCTACCTGCCTTGCTGTCCCAGTGATCAATACCTGGCAACATGCACAGCTGAGAATCAGGGCAAAGCATGTATACACTGTGAAGTTTCCTTTCTTTTTATTTGGCTTTGGGTGCACCAGAGACTAAGATGAGGAAATGACAGAAGTCTGTCCAGGCATTCGTCCAACACTGTGAACACTGAAGACTGTCTTCAGAAAAACAGTGTTTGAGTTTGCACCCACAGGTACTCTCCATGAGGATCTATGAGGAAAAATATGCAGAAATGGTTGTTAGGACATCTTGCTGTTTTCCTCCATGGAGAGTGCAGTGATTGGGTAGGAAGTGGTAATCATGGTAAGAGCTCTGTGATGGAGTGAGGGAAAATCATATGTTCTGTTGTCCAAAGAAAAACGCATGTACATCACCATGGCTCTTGCATGCCACCACTGCCTAAAAATTAAGAACTGACTGATAAGAGTGGCTAAATATGTACTTGATTAACCTTAGTGCCCTACTGACTAATTAGGCAACTTATGGGGACAGCTTCACAGATAGTAATATTGCCTTTCTATGGTCTTGTTTCATTTTCCCCTCAAGCTGCCCCCCCATTACCTAACTAAGCCATTGCAGATGGTGAAATAACAACCACCATAACAACAGTCATGGTACTGTACTGTGTCAGGGAGCAGTACTCAGAGGAAGGGCTGTGTGTTCCTTGTGCCGGGAGCACAGAGCACAGCTCTGTGAATGCTTTGTGTTTACTACATGAGGAGGTGTGTAACCACAAAGGGTGAAAGGCAGTGGTGGGGGAGGACTCTGCCAGCATTACACACATTTCAGTGCAGTAGGGTGTTCTTGTGTTTCAAAGGCATTTGATGCAGGGGCGTAATAAAGTTTTTATTGCTATATACTTGGAATGCTTGCAACATTTAGAGTCGGTAAAAACCTTGCATGCTGATATCAGGGGATATCAAATGGCTCCTGATTGCAAGTGTGGGTGTAAATACGTTGCTTTTCACTCCCTTTCCATAGAACGGACCTGTGTCTCTGAAGAAAAGGGGAAGAATGCTGTAAAAACAGCTACAAATGTTGCAGAGGAGGAGCAGAGCATGAGAAGGTCTCCAGCCATCCCACAGGAGTGAGGGCTTAGTGCAAACCAAACCTTGAGCACAGGCTCAGAGGGGCCAGACCTGTTCCTCTACCCACCCTCATTTCCCCTGCCCACTGCCTGAAGCAGAGAGAGTGCAGGCCACTTGAGACAGCCTCATCTGAGCAGGGATGTTCTTTACCACATCCCCGAGACACCAGGTTTAGAGGGTGACAGAGGATATTTACCCAATGTGTTTGTTTGCTGGCCCTTCCTAGCCCACCACCAGCCATTCCCTGGTTGAGGCTCCGTCTCTAGATCCAGTATCAGGCATCAGGTGCCCTCTGTCCTCTCCCAAGGAGCAGATCTCCAGCCAAAACAAAAGGCCACAAGGCAGGTTCCTTTTTTGCTCTGCAGGTTGCAGTGAAATACTATCCAAAGCATTTGAAAAATGTTTGAATCACGTCCACCAAAGAAAAAAATTTTCATTGGCATGGTGATAGGAAAGACATGATAATAGAAATTTTGTAACTTTTTGCTCCTTCCTGCAAAGTACAAGTGGTTCCTCAGACTCTGATGGCATTTTGGGTCACCAGGGTGTGTGGACACTGTCTCTTTAGCTGGCCTATTCCCAAAAGCCTTGTTGTAGCAGGAAAGCTGTCAGAGGTCTAGTCTCAAGACCTGCAGGGGAAGACAGGGGTAAGGGAGAAGCCAGCATGCTTCCTGCTTCCCTGGGTGCCACACCACAAGCAGATGGGCACAACTTGTGCAGTGTCACCTTGACACAGGATAAAGACTCTTGTGTAAGCACATCCTTGGGGCTTCCAGTTGATTCCAAATGCCCTCCTCCCAAGACTAATTTTCATTTTCCATCAGGAAGCAATGTTCAGCTGAAGCAATAGAATATGGGCATCAGAGACTCCTTGTCTAGACAGACAGCTTATCCCAGGCACAGTCAGCCTGTGGAAAGTGAGCACAGGCCAGTCTGGAACTCTCCTCTCCTGCTGCCATGGTCTCTGAAAAGGAGCAACCAGCCACTGGTGTGTTTCGAATCATACCTTGTGCTTTGACAGGAAGCTGCAATGTGGCAGGATGAGAAATTAATTAGCCTCATGCTGCCGTAAGCATTTCCAGTCCCATCTGACAACAGACTAATTAGGAACCTCCCTGTGGTGTGTATTTTAGATAACCACTTACTTTGATACAATTTAACAAGAGCTTTTTTAATGGTTTATTTCACAGGCAACTCATTAGATTAATTTCTGTGGCAAACAGTAGGAACTTGGGTGGACATTTTAAATCTCCAGCCACCAAAAGTTAAGACAATTTTGCCAAAGAGTGCAATAACTTTATCAAGGCAAAACACAAGCTTCCTTCTGAAATTTTGCGTCATTTGTTTTCAGATGCTACCTTAACCAGAGTCCAGATGTTTTGAAATCTGAAGGTGACCTTGTAAGTACTGGTTCTTAGGACAGTTAATGCCCCTCTATGTGATTTGCCCATCAGAGTAATTTGCAGTGTTTGCAGACTGAGCACCAAGAGTGCCAAGTGCATCACATCAGTGTTGTCTCTTTCAGCATCTCAGTGAAGACTGAGGAACTAAACTTCCTGCTAGCTCAACAATCCCTGGATTTTATGACTATGGAAAATGCGAATACATGTGCAGCTCCAACTCTCTGTGATTTCACAGGATCTCCCACAAAGCCTAACAGAATCAGAAAAGGGTCCTACCCCTTTACCCAGAAAAGGTCCTCAAATAGCAGGAAGGAGGGTCCTTCCTTTCTACCTTAATGTTCAAATGTTAAGCTTGACCGTACCTAACTGCATAAATGCAGTTAGTTTTTAGGAACCTACAGGAGGGCCAGATGTAGTCTGGCTCAAAATAGGGACATGGTTGAAAATTAACCCAGAAGCAACTTGGTTTTCTCCACAAAATCTGTCCTAATGGGAAAACATGTAGGTGGATTTTACCTTCCTTTACTGTCTCCGCACTGCCTCACTTTCACAAATTACAGTTGTGGGGGTGAAATATTTGTCTTCAAATTAAGAGTGAGTGGATGATAGCAAAGACGGCAGATTGGATCTTGCACAGCATATGATTGCACAGCTAGTAAGAAGAATGGGGCTCCGGGTGGGGAAAGAGAGCAAAGAACATGAGCTGAAAGGCCTTGCCAGGGGAATAGGGTGGTACCACAGCAGCAACTAATTACTCTGTGTGATTTTCAGCAGGATACCATTCTCCACATGACTGAGATCAGGTTTTTCATTGTCACTAGACCTGGGAAGGTCTCTTTGAAATGAATATTTGAACATCTAATATATTTTCTTTTTCCCTAGGGGGATACTAACTAGTTCCCTATTTTGAAACACCATCAGAAACTTTGGTTAAAGCCTCAGAGATTAATACCGCCTCCAAGTTGGGTTGAAGTTGGCTTGTGAATCTGAATAAATAATTTCATTGGACAAATTGCTTAAACTGGGAATGCCTTCCTACAAGTCATCGGCTCAGAGCTACCTGCTCAGAGGCACACAGATAATCATTGTTTGTTGATAAAGAGGAGAGTTTCCACGATTTGCTTTCTAAAATGCTATCCCAAACTAAAATCCCTATATTCTTTTATATTATTGTTATTGTCTAGGATAACACACAGAAACTGAAAACTAAAAATATTAGTGGGATTATCAGTTTGCATGTCTCAGCACCTAATTGTTTGTAATTTTTGCCTCAATCTCTCTCATACCCAGAAATTCTGTGTGACGAGAACTTGGAACATTTCCTCTGTTTCATGGCAACAGAGCTATGCTGTAGAGGCTCCACAAAGCCACACACATTATGATTTTTATCCCTTGTTGCAGGCTGTCTGTATGTAAACACTCCCTTCCCAGTCCTGTCTGAGCCTTTTTGGATGCAAAAACAGCTACAGCAAATATCAAGTGTGACTTCATTTGCTGTAGCTATCTGCCCTCTGCCTCCTAATCCTCCAGGCTGCTGCTGCCTTCCCCATGGTGGAATGCTGGGAGGCTGGTGACCTACTTCCCGAGACTGAAGGTGCCGTGGAACGCAGGGTAGCTGCAGCACCCAGCAGCTCTGCTGAAGCTGAGTGCTGACAGCCAGAAGGCAGTGAGGACTACATGCAATTGCCTCTGAAATGCACACTGTGCACTTCCCCCAGCAGATGCTTCTGCTGTAGCCATGTGACAAAACGTGCTCTTGAGTCACAGGGCTGGGCTGCTCACAGGTGAATACTGGCTCAGTGCTATCAGCTTGTATTTTTTCCTGCCAAAAGCCTCCAAGGACCCCATTAAGCAAGGGGCTTCAGAGCTTTTTTTTTTTTTTCATGAAGAGTAGCTTTATACAAGCAGCCTGTGTCACGTTGATTATATTTTTACTTCTATTTTTTTCTAGCTGGTCCCCTGGGCATTTCATGGTGGCTTCCTGAGGTCACTGGCACTGCTCTGCTGACTCCTACCTGCCATGCTACGCCCTTGGCCGAGCTCAGCCTGCCCAAAAAATAACTTTGTCTACCAGCCCACTCATGTCAACTGCTGAGCGCAACTGGATGAGCTGCAGTTGTCATTTCTTTTGAAATTATGAGGTGGTCATTTTTTGTACTCTTTTATTTACTATTAAATATCTGTTTCTAAGAATATTGTTTGGTTTCTAAGGATACTGTGTGTAATAGTCATATATCCTTTGTGCTTTGGTGTATTAACAGATGGGGTACGTGGTCATGTTGCAGCACCTGAGACTCTGTCTGGCTTCTGAGGCTGACCTGATATCTGCTGGTATTTTTCCAAAGCAGAAATTCTTTATGGGAACATGACACTAAGGCAAGGTCTTGTGGATGAGCTACATCTTAACACCAAAATTCCTCAGCAACATTTATTCAACAGATTCATCCCCTGTGATCAAAGGCCCTGTCCCTTATCCTGTTAAATTTAATGGAAATTTTACAAATAACCTTGGAAGACCAGGATATTACTGATTAGTGGACAAGACCATTATAACATTATAGCTGCAGAAGAAATGAAATCCCTTCCCCTGCTCTTTGGGTGGGGGAACAAGGCATGTATTATGCTTCTCCTTTGGATGATGCCTATTCTCACAGCTGGTAATCATCTGAGACAGGAGCTGGTGTCCTGCCAGATGAGTGTGCTGCAGCAATTTCCCTCATTATCATATATCTAGCCCTGAGTTCATAAAATGGCTCCTACTAGATGGGAGCTAAGTTTACCTCTGTGGTGGCAGCTGTGCATTTCTGTAACCATTGGTGCTGCAGAGCCCAGTGTTGAACTTCCACTACTTTTTATTTGTTCCTAGGAGACTTGGTGGAGGGGTGTTGAGATAATTTCTCTGTCTTCCGCTGAAACTGATTTCTGGAGTGTGTCTCAAATATCCTTAGAGAAAAGGAATGAAATTCAGCAGTATGACTGTGCTAGCAGAGCAAATGTTTTGCTGGTGGTAGCTATTTCCCCCATCACGTTAGCACTGAATTTGTTCTGGTATTCCTGAAATGCCTTTAAATACTTCATTTCTTCTTTAGAATGAGCCAAAATGCTCCCTTGTGTGAAAGCTAGCCCTGGGAAGACAGTGCTAAGCTTCTTATGAAAGCAAAGCTGTGCCTGTGTTTAGACTTATTCCATCACCCTCTGTGGCATTTGAGCTGATTCCACTTTTTATGCCTATCACTTTCTCATTTCCTTTGGCTACGATCCCTCTTTCTTTCTGCTGAAATGTTTGGAGGGCAGGCAATTCCATGGCTGCCTGCAGATGAAACCAGATCAGCTTTCAGTACTGAGCTGTGTAACAGCTGCCCACTGTCACTTTAGAGACAATTTTGGGACAGTGTCATCAGCTTTGTCAATCCATATGTCCCAAGGAGATTTTTACTGGATAGAAGCTTAAGTGCGTATTAATTGGATCAAATTCTTAAACATATATCCAAATCACAAAGCGTCAAACGAGACACCCAACTTTCACTAATCAAACAAAACTGTAATTCACTGATATCAGAGTTCTATGAATTCCAGATATCCATAGGCACATGATATCTAAAAGATTATCTTGAGCCTGTATACGAATATCTGGGAATAAGCAAGAGAAATTTTAGTATTCTTTTTGCAAATTTTGCCTTTTTTTTTTTTTCTTTTTTTTCTTTTTTTTTTCTTTTTTTGTTAAATAAAGATTGTAATTGTAAAGTTGTGCTTGTTAAAAGTATGCTACAAAAATGCCAGTATTAATAGAATTAGAGTTTTAGCTCCACAAAGCAAGTATAAAAAGATCCAATGGAAGCTTGCGAATATGTATCATAGCTTTCTAATAATAAAAATGTCCCACTTGCCTTAGATATGGGACACTGTGTCCTGGAAGATGTCTTCTTGCTACCTGAACAGCAGAGCTCCTCCAGAGAGAGCATGCCCTAAGCTGCTCTTTGCCATTACATTCATTTCTGAACAAGAGGACAAGACCCCAGGGCTGGTGGGTCAGCTGCAGACAGGCTGCAGTGGATCCCAGGTGGCTTCTGGCAGGAGGTTCAGCACCAGCCTGTCCTGGGAACGTGCCAGGCTGCTGATGGACTCAAACAATGCACAGCTCCATAACTGAAGTACCATGTGCTCCAGGTGAGTGGTCTGCAGAGACCCTGCTACTGAAAAGTAAGTCTCAGGACTGAGTTTGGACATATTCCTCTTTGTCTAAACACAAAATCATGATCAGTTCAGCTTGCTTCATTATCCTGGCTTGTACTAGTTAAATTCCTCACTAGGCTGATAGTTGCTTAACTTCATCCATTACCTTAATATTTCTTTAACTAACTCAACTTAAATAAGAAACCAATCACATCTGGTGCAAAATTTGCTGAATCATAGAGAATTGTGGCTGCTTAGAAGCTCACAGTCTTACATTAGGTCACTTTTCAATAGGTTTCTGCTCATCCACAACATGACAGCTGCCTTGACAGGGTGGCCAGAGGAATGAAAAAAAATTAATGCTAGTTTATTTTATTTTAAATAACTCTTATGTTATAAACAAACTAATAAGCACACCTTTTAGCCCGGCATGGAGAATTTATAAATCAGTGTAAGGAGCTCTGTTGCTCCGATAGTCAATTGGTATATACTGATTTGTGTTTTTCACCGATCAGATCTGCCTGCATCAGATAACCCCTTACAATTATCTTATATTTGAAAAGTGTGTTTGACCAATTTCTTTGCAGCACTGGATAGCTTTTAATAGGACATACAAATCCAGCATTATGGGTCCTTTTGGAATGTCACATAGTAATTTTTCCAGGAATAACCTGGGATTTTTTCAAGTTGGATAAATTCCAGCTCAAGTAATTGCACTCTGCCTTCCCCAATTCCCCCAAAGGTCCAATTAATTCCAGCATTCTTAGCATAAGACTGTTACACACTGCTACTGTACATGGCTAGATAGCTGTTGTACTTCGCCCCAATGACAAATACATCTCAGGGTGTGTGAGCTGATTCCCTCACACCGCTGTGATGTATGTGCCTGAATGATTCCAGCTCTCACAGTCCTCCAAGAAAAAGCACACTGGTTAGACACACTTTTCTCATGGTCTTCCTAGACCAGCTAATCTTGATCATCCTTCTTTGTCCTGCTGTTTAAATTCACTCCTGGATCTTGAACAATCATAGGTGGGGAGGGGCACAGAGCAGGGTATGTGCCAGGTGCACTGCCAGGCTGTACTCACATAGCACATGTTGTTTTGAACACCTGAGAGGGCACCCCCACGGAGGTAATCAGTTACTTCCCGATTGCCTAACAAGCCTGTGACACCTGTGCTGGCTCATGTCTATCTGTAGCGAAAGAAAAGTTTAAAATCTCAGAGAGCAAGTGGAGATAGAAAGCAGCAGTGGTACTGTTCTGCTTTTTCTTTTGAATGTGTTTTTACATCTGTGGTTTTTTGACCAGGTCTCAGTCCAATCCTTGCAGCAAGAGCATGTTGCTTTGAGGCCCACTGGTTCCTAGCTCTGATGATCTGGTGTGACTCCCGTGGTTTGTAAAATCAGCTGCAGTGCTCATGTCTGACCCTTGTTGTTAGACTGGAGCCAGCTGTCATATCAGAGTCTCAGAGCTTCTGAATGGAGGGCGTTCCAGGCCTTGTCCAGCTTCAGAAAACTTGCTCCCGTGGTAATAATAATCACTGTGGTAGTGAGGAGGTTTCAACACCAGGATTGAACATAATGACCTCTTGCTTCTGTAATTCTGCTCAAAAGCAAGAGGCCCAAAGGTAAACCCTGCCTACACTGTCTTCTTGGAGGGATCTCTGCACTGTTGGATCAGCAGCTAAAAGCAGCAGGACTACAATGAGAGAGGGTCTCACAAAAAGGAAACTGAATATGACAAGAGTAAAGGGGGCAGTTTCTCTACCATGTGCTGTTTGAACTTCAGGGATCCTTTTGGACATGCTGTAGGATTTCCAGTTGTGTCAACTCGCAGAATACGCATCCAGGTCTGCAAGATACAATGGGGACTTTTTTTTTTTTTTTTTTTTTTTTTTTTTTTTTTTTTTTACTGTGAGATGGGATAATCCACAGTTCTGTCTCATCTGCACCTGTGAATGCACTTACCTTTCGGCCCACAAGGCGCTCAGTTCAGCTTGCATTGCTCAAGGGATAGAATTACAGCGGGCAGCTTCTGGATCAGGCTAGTGTTGGCAGGTGGAATAGATCTGGGAAGGAGGTTGTTCAGTGACGGGGATCCTACATCAGTCTGTCTCTGATGTCCATCGAGGTTTCACTCAGTGCCAATTACAGCTTCCTTCCTGCATGGCTGTCAGGTGTAGCTTTCATCGTACCAGCTCCCTCTTCCGACGGTGACATCGGCATCCTCTGGCCATGACATGAAGCACTGGGTAAAGGCTGCAACAGGGAGGAGGCATGTGCCTGCCTTGATGGCATGCGCTACCAGAGTCAGCCAGCTCACGTTTCATCTTAGCTCGGTCTGGGGATGACATATTCAGTACAAGTCCTTCCTGGGGAAAGGCTGCCATCCCCGAAACTTGGCTTTCTGCAAGCCCCTTGGCTTCCAAAATGTGGCGTGGAGCGTAGAGAGCAAGTTAAATCATTAGGAAAACAGATTTCATTTCACATGTGTAGTTGAACAAATTGACACTCTCCAGAGGGGGATGGGGAAGTGAATTGGAAGGATAAGAACGAAAAAAAGCATGGTGAGAAGGACGGATTTGATCTTATTTATGTGTCAACATGTGTTGACGTGTTGACACATAAATAAGATCATGTTATATGTATTCCTATAGGGAGTGTCCCCGTGTTGGGAGCCCTATCCCGAGGAGGCTTTGCCTGCAGCCGATCAGGGCAGAGAAAGCTTCCACGATGGGGCTGCGAGTGATCCGCACTTGCTGCTGCAACACATGCACAGGAAAAAATGCCTGGGAAATGCGGCTGTGCGAGGAGCCTTACCACAGAACAGCAATTAGCTGCGACACAACCAATGCCAATTTGCTTTGGGTTTCTTGGAGGGATCGGGGACTCGCCCGCAAAGTCGGCTTGGCTCTCCTCGGCCCCCTCGCCTTTCCGTCCCTGCGCTGCTGTTTCCCTGCCCGCCCCTGTCCCGCCGCGCTCCGTCTCTTCCCCGCGGCAGCCCGTGCCGCCCCATGCCGGCGCTCCGGCGTTGCCCGCACGCAGCGGGCGCTGCCCGCCCCCGCCCAGCGCTCCCCGCCGCCC
>VXBR01001589.1:1014-35291 GCA_013400215.1 Cisticola juncidis | reverse complement strand
TCACCCATCTCCAGGAGAGCAGGGCCCCATCATGGATGGCAAGGATGGCTTGGGAAGACAAATGCCATGACTCTGAACTTCCTCCCCTTCCCTCTTCTTCCTCCAGACTGATATGCTAAGCATGGCGCCATGAGGGATGGGATTGGGATATCCCTTGGGTCATCTGGGCTCAGCTGTGTCCCCTCACAATTCACTGTGCAGCCTCCTTCCCTCAGCCTCCTCACTGGTGGGGTAGGTGAGGAACAGCAAAGGCCTTGGCTCTCTACAAGCACTGCTCAGCAGTAACAAAAACACTTCTCTGTTATCGACCCTGTGTTCATCACAAATCCAAAACCCAGCCCCATACCTGCCACTGTGAAGAAAGTAAATGCCAGCACATTTCTTATTCTTAGATGCCAGCATAAATGATGGCAGTTTTGCAGCTAACCTGAAGCCTTTTCAGAGGGGTGCCTCACCTGATCTGGAGTGCTGTCAAAGGCTGTATGGACAAAACTATGTCTGCTGGCCTCCTCGCCACACAGCACAGGCAGCAAAGACGGGGTTCTTCTCTGCCAAGGGGGAGGACTAAAAGATGCTGCATTACCCAGGGTCTGGCATCAGACAAAAAGGATGGCTGGTGCCCAAAGTAATATCTGATGATTTGGTTTGGATTATGGGATTATGGGATATTTGGATATGGGATGCTCAGCTGGAGCCTAATTTGCTCTTTACCTTGTGCCAGATAGGGAATCCCTGTGGGGAGCAAACACCAGAACCAGTGTTTCTACCTGGGCCTAGGGAGTGGGCACATTAAATTGCCGTTTTCAGGATGACCTCCTGACGCTGTGCAATCGCCACAGAGACCCGTGAAGCTGCAGCTACCCTCCTTCCCTTCCTCAGCTTTCCCACTCTCTTGTCTCAGTTTTCTTCATCACCCTGTCCCCTTCGCCTTCCTCCTTAGTGTCTGCATGACACTGATCCATATGGCTTTAGCAGAATATCATTAACCTGCAGCACTACAGAATGCTGGTGCTTTCTTACAAACCTGCCACTTTCTATTTTTATGGTCTCTGAAGTACAGGCACCTCAGACCAAGCTGAGGGGCTGACCTGCTGCCATGTACTGATCTTGGCTGCTGTATCTCTTCACAGGTTTCATCACAGCATTCTGCTGATGCTTCAGAGATGGCTTGGACTCTAGCCTATGTCTCTTCAGACTGTGGGTCCATTACAAATTTGTGCAATGTAAGAATAAAAGGGTAGAAGTAAACTTGCATTTTCAATTTTCAGATATGCCTATGCAAATGAGTATGCCTTTGAAACTTGAAGAAGAGAATGGGAGTTTGCTCTGTTTCTGTAATTCAGATTCTCTTCTTGCCTCACCCTCATCTATTTTTTCTCCTGCTTTCACAAGTGCTACAAGAAATGAGCTAACTCGCCTTTAAAGCACAACGAATACAGTGTGGCACAGCATGAGTATGCTTGTGCTCTCCTGCCACCACACTGTACCCTCTACTTGTTCACATGGCTTTTTAAGTAGGAGTATGATAATATTTTGTATCATACTAAAAATAAGGACTCTCCATTTTTTTCTCACTCATTATACATTGCATTTTTTCTTGTTTAGTGGCTGGCTAAGCAAATATTCACTGCATTTATTTCATGTGGTTGCTTCCTGATTATGTAATGTCTTTGTGTAGTACTATGCCATGTAAATTTGGATGGAGGGGGTGTAGATTTTTACATTGCAGGCTGATTGCAAACCTCAGCATTTAGCAGCTGTTTTGGTGGCAGTTAGTTTAATCACATGTCCATGGTAAGGGAAGGCACATGCAATTAGCAATTATATTTGAAAACTGCCTTTTTGTGAAAATAACTTATTTTATCTCAGAATTTAAAAAAAAAAAAAAAAGAAAAGTCTTAAAACTGAGAGATCCAGCTAGACACCTAACTTTCCAAACTCCAGGAATGCTAAAATCAAATTAAATAAAAATCACACCTTTAAACCTTCTCACATCACCAAGTTTCATCTTAAAAGGCTTCTCAAATATCTAAATCTCAAAGCATGTAGATTGTACATTTATGACTGAAGATCTTTGGGAATTTTGCAGCAGTTTTTAACTTTTAACCTCTGAAACAGAGGAACATAAGGCATAGTACCAGATTTCGACAATTTTTGTATTCTCTAGTGAAAGTTGCTTATATAACTTAATGTACAGTTCATACCTTGCAGCATCAGCCTGACTCTGAGAACTCACCATGGTTACAGAGGATGCTGGGTCCCAAAACCAGGCTGTTCCATATTGGTTGTTTAGATGTTCAAAGTATTTCAATTAAAAAAAAAAAAAAAAGAAAATTAATTAAGTGGGCATGTGGCTGCCTACCTTGGAATACTCTGTGCTTGCAAAGAGGTGCAGTTTGAGTTGCAGGACTTTATAATTTGTTGCAATTTATTTCTTTCATGACCTGACCATTTATAGGTAAGTACAAAAAGTTCTTATCTTTTTTTCTTTCTCCAGCTGCAACATAATTATGTGGCATACAACAAAAGCAGCATTTCCACTGCATACAAGGAGCAGAGGAGGCAGGCCCAGAAGCCTTCCTGTGCATAGGGCTCAGCTGTCATGGAAGCAAGACAGGATATGATTTACCTTTGTTATTATCTCCCTTATGGTCTCTACTCGACCTGGCTCATCCTCTTTATAAGAAGCTGCTGTTACAGTAAGATGTCACTTCAAGTCCCTGTTCACAAGTTTTGGCTGTTTTTTTCTGAGACATAAGGACAGATAATTTGGGGCTAACTGCCTAAGGCTTCTAGTAAAACCACTGTGCCCTTTTTATTTCCATACAAATTTCCAGATAAATTTATCAGTGCAGGATTCTGCTATTGTCTTACACCAATTCCTGCAGACCTAGGTTGGAATGCTTTTTCTGACTTCATTCCACCAGGGAAAGCATGAGTTGTTTTAGTAGTGTTCACACCTGCCATGCATCTTTTTTTCCAAGGTTCCCCGTTTCTACACTCTGTATAGAACCACCGAAATTACACTGTGTGCTTTGAATACATTGCAGTGAAGGACCAGAAGCTGCCCAGGATCACAAAGCAACACCTTTGTAAGATCTGAAATGCCCACCAAACAGTATTACAGGGATTCTTGCAAGTACTGTCCTGCTAGCATCCTTCTCTTGAGGAGGATGGAGTCGCTGCTGGTTATATTGCTCTTCTTTTGAGGCATTAAGTTTAGCCACTGTGTAGACAGGCTAGAAACTTAGACATTGTGACCTAAGAGGACAATATGCATGAAATCCTTAGAAGGTTAGAAGTTCTGTATATGTGATTTTACCTGTTAGTGAGTGTGGAAGGTTTTCAGTGTTGTCCTTACCTATGAGTGAAAGCATGTAATATAATTTTTTCCCTTTATTAGTATTGTTGGTTTTGCTTTTTCCTGTTCACCTTTCTGCTTTTGTACATGGCTGCTGCTCTCAATGCAGCTTGCATCTGCTTTATACAATCTCTGCTGTCTTATAGTTCAAAACTGCCTTCAGTCTTGAGCAGAGCCAAGAGCAGAGCAGATCCTGGCCACAGAGCAAGATTGCCGCATGGACAGTCTCTAAAATAACAAGCTTGGTTTCTCCCTTTGCTTAACAGCTTCTGTTTCCAGCCCTTTTTGACCCAGTTTTCACATAGCTTGAGAACTCATTGCTTTTTTTACTTTGTGTCTGCAATATGGCTCACTCAACCTTTCCAGTTTAATTTGCTTCTTTGCCATCAGCCAACCAAAGGGAAGGCATTGAATATGTTTAAGCTGTCAGGTTGCTGATGTGGGCACTGTTTGGTCAGTGGATCCCCGTAGGAGCATGAGGAATGACAGGAGGATGTATAGCTTGCTGGTAGAAGACAGTGCATTTCAGAGTTTGAAGGCTTTGCATAGGAGAGCCTGTGCCAGGGAATATTAAATATTATTTCATGTTCAGAAATAAAAGTCTGAAGATCATGCTGAATTTCTTTCTATCTTCTCTTCCAATTGTTACCCAGAGGACTCTTCAAGAGGAGCATGCAGTTTCACAAATATTCAGTCCCTTTGGTCAGTGACTGCATGGTGTCCATATTTGGTCTTTTTGATTATGATGCTGGTTTAGACTGTGTATGTCCTTTCACCTCCAGGAGACTGTGTCTGTGTTTTTACTTAGATGATAATACTTAATTTTCTTTTAAAACCAATTTAATTTTATTTTTTTCCTGTTAGAACATGATTATTTTATAAAGTAAAATAGCTCACTAGATTGTGAGATCCGTGTGGCTTAAAGAAGTGGTTGTGAAAGCTAAACCTTTGCCTTCTGAGTCAATTCTCATTCACCTATTAGTGAGCAATGCTGCCATCCAACAGCTGCCTGCAGCTCACATCAAGATGAGATGGTTGCTTGAGGCTAAAGGGAACTAAAGGGGAAAAAAAAAAGGAAGACCCTCTAATCTGTTCTGCAAGTTAGGACCCTTGGGGCACCCTTTGGCTAAGAGCCAAGAACAGAGACAGGAGATGCACACAGAGCATCTGCTGGGAAAAACTCCTTATCTCAGTGAGCAAACTCAGCCTGTCCTTGGCAGGTCAGGATGTGACCCATGCTCCAAGGTGCTTTGCAGCAGGGATGACCTGACTAGCCAAATGGTAATCCTAAAATGTGGGAGGTACTAGGTGCTTTCTGTTAGCTGAGAGTTTGCAGAAGACAGCAGTTTTTCACTGAAAGCCAGCACCAGTAAGCTGCCGACAGATGCGTCTCCCGACTCTAAATGCCCCATCTGCCTGGATAGATTTGACAACGTTGCGTATCTGGATCGCTGCTTGCACAGGTTCTGCTTCCGCTGTGTCCAAGAATGGTCAAAAAACAAGGCAGAGTGCCCGCTGTGCAAGCAGCCCTTTTTCTCCATTTTCCATACGATCCGTGCTGAAGATGACTTTAAGGAGTACATCCTGAGCCCTTTAGAGACCAGCTCTTTTGCCAGCCCCGACGGCCGGAGGTTTCGTTACCGCACTACCTTAACAAGGGAGCGCCGCGCGCGCAGCTCCCCTCCGCGCAGGATGCTGTCCCCTCCAGATAACGGGATGCTGTTTGAAGGGCTGTCCGGCGAGCCAGCGCGACACAGACACAGAGAGATCCAGCAGATGCTCAGGAGGCTGGCCTCAAGGAGGAAGGCCAGCGCAGAGGGCAGATCTCTGCGGCAGATTGAGGAGGAGGACATGATCAACTTCCGCAGGGCTCTGTACCGCACCGGCGTGCGCATCCGCAGCATTCAGGATGGCGGGCGGTACCGGGAGATTTCGGCAGAGTTCTTCCGCCGCAACCCGGCTTGCCTGCACCGGTTGGTTCCGTGGCTGAAGAGAGAACTGACAGTCCTGTTTGGTGCGCACGGGTCTCTGATCAATATCGTGCAGCACATAATCATGAGTAACGTCACTAGGTACGATCTGGAGAGCCAGGCCTTTGCTGATGATTTGAAGCCATTTTTGCTGAATCGGACAGAACACTTCCTGCATGAATTCATCAGTTTTGCTCGCTGTCCTTTTAACTTAGAGGCCTATGACCAGCATGCCAATTATGACTGTCCTGCACCATCATACGAGGAAGGAAGCCACTCAGACTCGTCAATTATTACAATATCGCCCGACGTGGCGTACCCTCAAGGGCCAGATAACAGTTTGTCTGTTCCTGGTCTGGGTCAGGCCCCCTGGGATGATGAAACTCCCGGGCCTTCCTATTCCATTTCAGAAGAGGTTCGTGCAACCATAGCTTCTCCTCTGGGGTCATCAGAAAGTTCAGATGAGGACTGTGCTTCAGGGAGTCGAAGAACTAAACTGCAGAGTGAGTTACAGGCTAATGCTGACTCAAATGACAGTGGCTCCTCCTCAGACAATTGTGTCATTGTTGGGTATGTTAAGCCCTTAGCTGAGAGGACACCCGAAGTGGTTGAGCTATCCTCTGACTCTGAGGAGTCCATCAAGGAGGAGAAAAAGGAAGATGTCAAGAAACAGCAACCAGTCCAGTGTCACAGCTGGAGTGACAGTGAACCAAGCAGGAGTTTCTCGCCCCATTCCCCAACATATAGGGAGGATGTAGGAAGTTGTAGAAGATAGATACAGTGCCATTAAAAGATCACGTGAGCTTGTTTTTAGAGCTTTTTAGCTTGCCTGTCATCAGAATATTTCCAATTTCATATCTTGATTTCAAGTTACTAAAAAGCTGCATATGCCTGCCAGGAGATAATAAGATTAGATTGACTGGACTGGGCAACACAGTAAAAGTATTCAGAAATGCCTGAATTCCAGGAAACAGAAACTCCTCTGTGAAAATGTCTTTTCAATCAATTGCAATTACAGCTGTCCACTGATAACCTCAGGGCCAGGATGAAATATTAGATTAATGCCATCAGGTGTGCTGGACTTCACAGCCAGACTGATTTAATGAGTTGTATGAAAAGGTGTTATAAAGGATGTGAATTAATCTCCTCACTGCGTGACTGGATATCATTGTTCAAAATCAAGTTGCCTAGTCTAGCAGACAGTGCAGCTTGGAACATCAGCTCAGCAAGCAAGGATAAGCCATTGGAAAGCATCTCTTCTAGAGGCAGTGGTGTGGTTCTACCTGCTGCTTAAATACTATGTTATAATTCTTTAATTCATGAGAATGTTAGGGGATGCTGCCCAGTGTTCAGGACAAACAAAATCAAAGTCTGTTACAGTATTGATCTTCTCTGGGTGAAAAAACAGAGCAGAAAACTTTATTTCACATGAAGTTTGCCTATTTCCTCACTCCTGTGTCCTCACACATTTTATTTACATATATACTTCACATGCCAGATTTCCCTTATGAATGGTTAGTGAGAAATGCCATTCACTCCCAGATAAGCATTCCTGACATTTCCTTCTTATGATAGCTCTGTCCTGACACAGAAGAAGCCGTTATGGAACTTCTTGTGAGCACTGGAGGATTTGGGAGTGAAGTGATCCTGAGTCAGTATTGGGAAAGAGAGGTATGAGATGAGACTTAAATGCCAACAATATGCCTTTCTGTTCAATTTATAGTCCTACTGTAGCATCAGAAGAGACTGATGAAAGGGGAAAAAATAAAAAAAAGCAAGGGTGTTGATTTTTGCGCTGTCAGCTGAGACTCTGTCCAGGAAATAGAATATATTTGATAATAAACACTTTTGTAGATAGTTGAAGTGTGTTGGATTATGTTGGGCTTTGTTAGTGGTAAAAAATACCTTTTTGATCCTTTGTTACCTTGTTCTTGCTGTACATAATTGGGAACTCTTTCACTGGAGCTCACCTGATAATTTTTAAGCATTTGGACAGCTTTGTTTCAAGTTGCTATTTTCAGTGTCAGTAGGAGGCTATAAAGTATGTGACTTTATGATGCATAACTCTTAGACTGAGGCACCAGAAACAAGTCAAGAAGGCCAGCTATAGAGGAAAACTTCCTGGTTATACCTCATGTGCCACACAATTTTCTGAAAATTGAAAGGTTTTATACAGGAATGATAAGGATGTCTCCACTCTCACTCCATGCACAGGTTAATTCCATGTTGTTCTCTTTCTGTTCATTCTGTTTAATAAGAGCCATGGTTTAAGGTTAATTAGATTAGTTTTGCACAGTTTGGAAGCCATGGAAAGATGAAGAACAGCAAACGGATGAGATGCTCAGGAGAAACTCACTGGCTCTGAGGATGCATCATTCCTGTGGCATGTCTCTGCCATATGCCCCTTATGAAAAATCCATTATTCAGGTAACTTTTTTGATAAAAGCTTTTGCTTCAGAAGACAAAACCTCCACACTGAATCTATGCAAGAACACCATGATCTTTGCCTGTCACAAACGGCTTTTGTATGTGGCAAAATGCTGGGCCCTTTCAGGGAAAAAAAAATACAGATATTGTTTCAAATTCAGAGTGGTTACATATATTTACACATATTTCCCCACCTTAAACTGTCTAAGCAGAAGTCACTTGATATATTTGTGGTGTAGCAAAACCCCTTGCAGTCATTACCCTTGGATGTTTGTAGTCTCATGCAGGTAATTCACATTCACATTTTTAAAGCACTCGGAAGAAATTTGAGAACAGAGCACCGGGTAGTAATTCATTGGGCCATACTCATCTGGCCCATGGATGAAAACCAAGACACCAATCTTTCAGCAAAACCAGCTAGCCTAGGATGAAAACCTAGTTGGCCAACTTAAGCTAGACATCTAGTTCTTGGATGGCTGTTAAGACACAATATCTGTCTAGGTTCTCACATGTTGACTTAATCAGTTTCATACTAGAGCAATTTAGCTTATCCATGCAGCCATGAGAAGAGAATAAAGTCCTTAAAATAATTACAGATTTTTAAATATGGAATACAAAATAGGTGTTATCTTCTGGCTTTTAATTGTGTGTTAATTCTTTATACTGTTTGAAAGCCTCATTCAATGCTTTTAATAGAATTAAAGTACCATTTTTAAACTGTGGAGTAAGAGTCTGCTGCCTCTATCTTTCTTACACTTCAAAACTTTACTGTTTTCAAGGGAACATTGTGTGAACTTAGCAAAAATTCAATTTGAGTTTTTAATTTTCAACTTGTGGCAAGTTGTGCCTAAACTTATTATAAATGTAGCAAAGGAAGAAACAGGGTTTTTTCTATTTCTTTTTCAAAGGCATGACTTTGCATCTGCTGAGCTGATTGTGTCAAGAAAGAGAGTCAAACTTTTGTTTGGTGGATATGGCCTTATTTTCTAAAGGGCAAGTGGTTTTAGAAGCTTCTACTTTGCATTTTGCCCCCTGGGAGGATGGGGGTGTATGCCTGATTTGACAGGTTCTCTACATTCACATGCATACCATCAATCTATTTTTTTTCACTTGGGCTGTTCATACAACATAGCAGAGAAAGAAGCATTTCTTTTAGTGAAAAATATGACTGTGAAAATGTTAATTATCAGCAGGCTGCAGGCACAGCTTCCTGTCTTCTAAAACTAGTAATAACTCAGTTCTATGTGGCAACTGACATTGCCCACTTAATTCAGCACAGAAATTATATACAGATTTCTAAAGCATCACTTATAGTTTCATTACCTAAGTTAAACAGAAAAAAAACAAAATAGTTGTTATTCTTGATCCTGAGGAAGCGACAAAAGAACATGTGCTTACTAATAATAATCCTACTAAGCTATTTTTTACAATTGCTTCCAAAACTAGAAGTATGTACTCTTCAAATGAGCTCTTTTCCCAGAAGCTGTTTAGAACTGTGGCTGAAAGAGATAAATTGGCCAACAGGCTGAAGCATGAATGAAGTAGTTTTGAGAAGCAGTTACGTTTCTTTCTTTCTCATGGGCAAAGACCTCCATGATAGTGGTATTGACTTACATATAGACTATCTGTGGGTGAATCTTGCACAGAAAACACAGGTAGTTTATTCTAGTCTACTGATATCTGTCTTAAGAAAGCATGGTATTCTGAGCTTTTAATATTTCAAGAAATTGCAAGTTATCTTTACTATCCATTCAAATGTAAAGTTAGTGACTTGAGATACTAGCACTTTACAAAGTATTAAATTACATGTTGGTGCACAGACTTTGTCCTAATACATACTAATATATCCCATTGTGTCTGGAATAGTAATGAAAGCTGCTTCTGAATTTGTAAGTCGGTCCTACTATTTATTGTAAAACATTTCTCCTTATCCAAAATCACGCAAGTTTGGCTGGTTGTTGTTGTTTGATTTTGCACTGGATTTTTTTGCTGGAAGCCAAAATTAATGGACCATTCAGAAAGAAATAAGCTGTCAGGAAAAATAAAAATCAATCATCTGTGAGTGGCTGATGTCCCCATGTGGACACTTTTACTGGATAGACTAAAGGGATGGTAAAAAATACCCCCATCTGCTGACTTGTTTCATCTTGAGGATGGGAGTTTGCCATTGCCTGCCCAGTGGAACTGTCTCCCTTCCTATCCTACCCATTAGACCAGGGTTGTCCACTGTCCATCTTGCTCAGATTTTTAAATATCAGACTCATTGTCTTTTAATCCAGGACATTGCACTATGACACCTGAGATTTTATTTTCTGTTAATCTCTACAGTTCTCCACTGTCATCCCCTTGCAGCCCACACTTCCCATCACAGCTGTGGCTGTGTTTCAGTACAGTTTCAGAAGTCTTTAATAGAAATCATATGTTAACTGTGTTTTTAAAACCCTTTTTGGCTTGGGAGATGCTGTATCATCACAGGAGGACTATGGTTAATCACTAGCTTTCACCTCGCCTGTGAGCACAGACAACTTTCTTACCAGCTCATCTCCTCAGCTTCTGCTAGGGAAACAGGCACAAAGGTATTTCCCTTCATTTGTTTCTGGAGCAGTTCTACATAAGACTGTAAACTCCACGGACTGTAGGCTATCTTTTGCACCCCCACAAAAATTTAGCTATCTCTGTGTTATATTTACACATGGCTCTAACAACAGTTCTGTCAGACATCCTTGAAACCTGATATCAAGCCTAATGAATTGCAGTTATCTGAGAAGGGGCTTATTGCTGACTCCTTTGTCACTAGACTAAATCGCTCCATTCTCTTCTGACAAAAAGCCTTCTGGTTGCAGTAAATAAGATCTGTAGGCTACTGCCCCATGTGGAACTGCCTTAAGTCAGGCATACCAGCTTAATTGTTAGTTAATTACCTTTTGAATTGGCATATTTTGAATAGGTAACTCCTGATAGGTGTCATCTATCAGCTCAGGAATGGAAAAATGTTAACATTGCTTAGTTTAGTTCTCTTGAAGTGAAACACCCAAACAAGCATCTCTCTGTTGAGAAGGCAGCCCAGCTGTACCGAGGCAGGGTTTCCTGATTAGAAGTCATGGGTTTTCTCTTGTAACAGGTGATGAGATGTCTTGGTTTAGGAAAACGGGTGTCTGCCAGGGAAAGCCAGAGCTTCCCTTGGAATGGAAAATGTAAAACCCCTCCCTCCAAAAAGAAAACCCTGACGGAGTCAGAACACAACCTGATGTCCTGTTGTTTAGGATGTTAGTAGCAGTCCAGTTAAGTCCTCCTGGAGTAACAGATGAGGTCCTGTTAGAGCAGAGATGATCTTATGGAAGGGAGTAGTTTTCTTCTGAATGTCCAGTGGTGGTGCAGATGAGTCCGGTCTTTCTCTGAGAATCCAGGCTTCCTCGTGTTCTGACTCCCAGTTTTTATCCAGGTAGGAATGCCTGGCTCCTCCCACTGGGTGGAGCATCTCCTGGTGGGATGATATAATTTTATCAGTCAATACAGTGAGACTCAATGGCCCATTATCAGAAGATATCCCCCTGGAGGGAGGATGGGTCATGGAAGAGATAAAGAACACTGCCCCAGCCAGTTTCAACAGATGGCAATAGAATACATACCTTTGGTTACATCTCGCATTGGAAATCAAGGCAAGTGATAATGAATAAATACATTTGGCTGCAAATTTGACATAAAATGCAGTCCACAAGCCTTTAGAATGCAAATAATTTAAAAAAATCAGTTGGAAGCAGGTTACCTCCACAGAGAGATCAGCTGAACTCTGCACATTGTCAAGACTTTGGCATCCCCTTTTGCGTGTCATACTGTAAATTAGAATATGAGCTCTTCTTGGAGACATAGGGTATTTGGGTAAATGTTATCCCTGTAGTCTGACCCTGCAAACAGGGTATATGAATGTCCCATCCTGCTGTAAGAAGGGGAGTTGGAGAGGATTCTTATGGATAGGTTTCTCAGACAAAAATAAAGCACAGAGGCAGCAATATTGTATCTGAGAGCCGTTTCTTGATCAAGAAGGGTAAGTGTTCCTGCCGAAGGGGGATGGAAAAGAGAGCAGAGAGGGCAAACGAGAGACAGGGGAAGAAAGAGGGGACGGGGACAGATGTTCCCGCTGCAGCCCGGTGAGGGTCAGCTCGGCAGCAGGGCTGGGCANGTGCATGTGCTGCAGCAGCAAGTGCGGGTCACTCGCAGCCCCATCGTGGAAGCTTTCTCTGCCCTGATCGGCTGCAGGCAAAGCCTCCTCGGGATAGGGCTCCCAACACGGGGACACTCCCTATAGGAATACTTATGTATTACACATGTTGACGCATAAATAAAGATCCAACTGGTCCTTTCGGATATGTGAATTTATGTTTTAGAAGGTGCCACATAGTGATAGTTAAATACCAAATAATGAATAACAGCCCTGCAAGGATTCTAGTTTGATGCTTGTTTGCAGCCAAAACTGAATTAATTGGCTTTACATCCTGAACTTAGAAGTTTAGCACATGCTTTTGTATGTGAATGGTCACCTTGAAATCACTGAGAACTATCACAGTCATGGGAATCTCCATGTCTGACACGGAAGCCTACTGCAGATGTTTACACAGAGCATGATTTTTTAAATTGTATGCCTTTATTTACTTTGATGTGATTATTTGCCCCAATTCAGGTGAGTAGTTTGTGTGGAATTTGGATTGAATCTTCTAAAGAAGGGAAAAGGGGAGGGAATTGAAAAGGAGAGTGTGCTACAAATTTCTCCTACTTGCAATAGGCACTTCTACCTGCTGCAAAATGTTTTGTCCACCCACAGTTACATCTAAAAAATGACAAGAGAGAACACAGATATGTTCTCCTGTGTTCGAGAGCCTTTGTAGCAATGTGAAGTGACAGCAAGATGACTACAGGGGATGGAAAAAGATAAGACATGATTATCAAGCTGCATAACCAGCAAATTATTTCACTTGTTTGGGTTTTTTTTCCCTTTATGCTCTAATGCTGGCACTCAGCTTTTGGTTCACGATAAAAACCAATATATGGTCTTAATTACAGTTTATCATTTTAATAATTTTGATTACTTTGCTATTTGAATCAGTACAAAGATAAAGTCAAAATATCATTTATATAATTTGCAATGAAGAACTATGAAACCACTCCACCAAAAAATAGCTCGCTAAGTAAAAATATGTTGTCTTAATGACTGTAATCAGTAAGTCATGTAGTGTGAATTAAGTAAATGCTGTCTTTATCTGCTGGCCATGTTGTGCTCTTAGCTGCTGGAAAATGCCTTTTCCTCTTCCTTACAGTGACTATTGTCCTTCTGTTCTAAGTGTGAAGTGTGCCACAGAGGAACGTACTAAAGGAACTTACTGTCTATATTTTTCCATCTCACCAAGTCCAGAAATCATTTTTAGAGCATTCCTGAATAGCCACACATCTGTGCATAAAGATTATTATGACATTATTATTAGTAGTAATCTCTGCAGCAACAACTTGCCAAATGAACCATTAAAAGCAAGCCAAACTCACTGAACCACAGTAAAATCGATTAACGGCTGCTTGGGGCAACATATGGTCTTTGAATGTCTTTATCTTTTTAACCATTTGTCTCTTCCACTGTTTGTGGCAGAGCTCTCCAACTCTCTTTCATTTGAAAGTAAAGAGCCATTTCAAAACCTGTAACTTCCTCTTAGTGACAAGCTCATTTAGTGGTGTACCACGGTTCAACTGGACCTCTACTAACACGCAGAAATTTGAATTAAAGGCAGAAAACACCTTACTGTTGAGGAAAACGATATGTTCTTTCTGCTTTGCGAACTTCACCTGAGCCTTTTTGGCTGTTGCTTTGCCCGATGTCCTGGGCACCTCTTTTGTGGTTGTTTTTGCCGCTGAACTTTCAGAGATGCTAAACCATTTTTTCTTCAGACGGCAAAAAAGGGAGGTGGAAACCCGACTGTTGTAACCGGAGTTTCCACAGTCAGAGCCCACTGCAAAGCCTGGGCAGCAGCTTGCCTGTTTTTTACAGCGTGTGCCAACACTGCCGTCTAGCTCCCACAAAGGCTTTGTGCACTTCTGCTTCTCGGTTGCTTGCGTTCCCGTGTTAACACACGGGCTTTGTCGAGCCTCTGGCGGTGAGTTAAGGTCCCGTAGTACTGACTCCTGTTTGGAAACACGGAATCGTTTGAAGTGGTCACAGCACAGGATGAGGGATGGAAGACGGTAGCACAAACAATGGAGGAGATCTGAAGTGGCAATGCATCAAGAAAACTCACCGTCTGTGTTTGCAGATAGAGAAATGAAACCCATCTGTCCAAACTCTTACAAGACATCTGGCAGCACAACAAGGCAGAGAAACCAATTCCATGTCTGTTCCGTATTTCTAGTGACAAAGCATTTGAAATGTCATTGAACAGGGTCTCCTGACATATCACCCCTGATATGTCCTTTGGGGTCAGTGTTGAGTCCTGCTTTCCCTTGTGTGTGTGTCTCTCTCTCCCTTATCCTTCTCTGTTTCATACCACAAATACACCTGTTTTACTCTTTTCCCACAGAAGCTGTAGCTTTTGCTTCTTGGTCTGTGGTGACCTGGGAGCCACTTGTCTGAAGTAGTCTGAAATATCATGTTTAGGTTTTATATGAATCTTTTGTCTGGTCATCTTGGGATTTTAAAAGTTTGTACGGTTTCCATTTACCATGAACTTGCATTTGTTTATCAAAATCTGTATTTATATAGCCTTTAGGTTAAAGATGGTATTATATAAACAATAAAGAGGATAATGAAAGAATGTAATTATTTTTAAGGAGGCAGAAGGCTCTATTAGGACTCTAGTTTGAAATTGCCCAATTCCTCCATTTTCAAACAGAATGCAATGCAGGAATGAAGCAATTATATTCAAGCTTTCTGGGTGATGTAACTTGTGAGAAATTGATTATCATTGTATATTAAAGTGAATTAAAGCTGTATTTAGCCCAGAGAGGCCTGACTAATGATTTTGTTTCTTGGTTTTGCTAATTTTCAATAGCCTTCATTAAATAATTCAGCTACAACCTTAATCAGAGAATCATCAGAAAAGACCTTCAAGATCATCAAGTGCTACTTTTGATCCACCACCACCCTGGCATTTAGACCATTACTCTGATTGCTACATCCGGTCATTTCTTGAACACTTCCCAGGATGGTGACTTCACCACTTCCCTGGGCAGCTTGTTCCAATGCCTGACCATCCTTTCAGTGAAGAAATCCATCCTGATGTCCAACATAGACATCCCTGGCACAACTTGAGGCTATGCCCTCTCCTCCTGTCAGTAGCAGCCTAGGAAAAGAGGCTGACCTCCATTTTCAGGGAGTTGTAGAGAGTAATAAGGTCACCCCTGAGCCTCCTTTTCTAGAGGCTAAACAACCCCACCTCCCTCAGGCTCTTCTATAGAACGTACTCTATGCACCCTCCACCAGCTCTGTAGCCCTCTCTAGAAACACTCCATCACTTCAGTATATTTCTTGTAGTGACTAGCCTGGAACTGGACACAGGATCTGAGGTGTGGATTCACCAAGTACAGGGGCATGGTCACTGCCCTGCTCCTGCTGCCCACACCATTGCTGGTACAGGCCAGGATGCCACTTGGCCTTCTTGGCCACTGTGGACACACGGCTGGCTTATGTTAGTCACTGTCAACCAGCACCCCCAGGTTCTTCTCTGGGGTGATTTCCAGCCCCTCCTTCCCCAACCTGCGGCTATGCATGGGTTGTTGTGACCCAAGTCTAGGACCTGGCACTTGGCCTTGTTTAACCTCACACAACTGGCCTTGGCCCACGGATCCAGGCTGTTCAGAGCTTTCCTGCCCTCTAGTAGATCAGCTTGGTGCCATTTGCAAAGTGACTGAGGATGCACTTGATCCTCTCACCAGATCATCTCTGAAGATGTTAAACAGAACACGGCCCAACACTGATCCCTGATGGACATCACTGGCTGCCAGCTGGATGCAGCACCGTTCACCACCACTCTCTGGTCCTGCCATCCAGCCAGTTCCTAACCCAGCAAAGAGTGCTCCTGTCCAAGCGTGGGCTGCCAGCTTTTCCAGGAGCATGTTGGAAAATGTGCTCTCACTGTGGGAGACAGTGTCAAAGACCTTGCTGAAGTCCAAATAGACAACATCCACAGCCTTCCCCACATCCACCAGGCGGGTCACCTGGTCATAAAAGGAGATGAGGCTGATCAAGTAAGACTTGCCTTTCCTAAACCCATGCTGGCTGGGTCTTATCCCCTGCTTGTACTGTACATGCCAGGGGAACATCAAGAAAATCTGTTCTAAAACTTTCATTGATACCAGGTTTAGCCATCCTTACATATTCTAATCAACCTTATAATTAACATGTATCCATGGGTACTGCTTCATGTTAATGAGAAAAGGTTGTATTTGAAGGAGAATCTTTTGTGTCCATTAAAGCAGCTGTTAGTGTGTCTGCCATATCTGGGTAAATCAAATAATCATTTCATTAAATTAAAGTCCTCTTAGCTATGCTAATCAAAAGCATGCTGATCACAGTTTTTCCAAACAAACCCCCTGAAACATAAACAAACAAACCACTTCAAAACTAATAAACCAGAATCACTCTGATATATAAGCCATGCTTTATTAAAAAGGATTAAAAAGAAAAAAAAAGATCTGAGAGAGATTTCATCAGCATTATGCATATATTCCTTTAGCCATCTCTGGTGATGTCATCTGAATGTCATCTAATGCTGCCTAAACATAGTTATTTGCTGTATCATTTTGAATGTGACAGGAGACACAGGCTCTCTGCTCTGAACTGCATCTTCTTGGGTGAGAAGATGGTGGATGCTGAACACTGATACAAAGTCCTTCTTATTGAATCCCTGAAGCAGGTTAAGGGGGTTTTTATGTGCTTCTTGACTTCTGTGACCAAGCACATGAGCAGAAGCTGAACAGAGAGTTTGAAGAAGGAGAGGTGGAATTTATAACACTGTCAGTAAGCAGCTTCATAGACAGCTTTTTCAGAGATAGGTAGATCAGTGTATTAAAAAATGAGACAACTGGCTTGAAAACTTCAGAGGTGTGGTTTAAGCCTATCAGGCAACCAAGTACTATGCAGCTGCTTGCTCACTCCCTCTCCAGAAGGATCGGGGAGAAAATCAGAAGAGTAGAAGTAAAAAAATGTATGGGCTGATACAATAACAGCTTAATAGGTAAAGCAAAAGACACTCATACAAGCAAAACAAAACAAGCAAAACAAAACAAAGAATTTCTTCACCACTTTCCATAGGCAGGCAGATGTTCAGCCATCTCCAAGAAATCAGGTTTCCATCACACATAACAGTGACTTCAGAAGACAAATACCCTCCTTCTTGATTCCCTCTTCTTCACCGAGCTTCACATATTGAGCATGATGCCACAGGGTGTGGGATACCTCTTGAGTCCACTGAGGCCTGTGTCCTGGCAGTCCTGGCAGTTCTGGCAGTATCCCATCTTTTCCCAATTCCTTGTGTACCCCCCGCCTCCTCCCTGGAGGTGTGGGTGAGGAACAACAAAGGCCTTGGCTCTGTGGAAACCCTGCTCAGCAGTAACAGAAAGTGCTTTATATTATCATCACTCTTGTAAGTGCAAACACAAAACACAGCCCCATACTAGCCACTGTGAAGAAAACTACCCTCGCTAAACCAAATACGTTCTCTACTCCTTACTTCATCCAATTTATGTCATGTTGTAGTGCTACATAATTAATAGAAAGAATCTCATTGATAGCCCCAATCCCCTCTCCATCCTTTGATATAATACACAGATATCATTCCCTTAGTCTATGGACATCCCCTGCAAAAGCCCATCAACTGTTAATATATGTCCATAGAATGTCAGCTGAATTAATTTCAGGGCCCATGAGCTGAGGCTCTGTTCTGCTGGTCACTCACAGAACAGGAGAGGAGAGAGGTGATGATATGCTACTGTGGCCTAGAGCAGCTCAAGTCAAGTCTCTGCTGCATTTGCACTGTTTATTGTAAATCTTGTCCTCCATTGGTTCATGTGGTTCCTATTACAGTAATTCCTGTAAGCGAAACTTAAGTAATGGGTTACAACAATTTAAAGGCACATCCATTACTATTTCCACCCCTGGACATTTTGTGCCAGATTGAAGGGTTTGATAGTGTTATGAATTCCTCCCCTTGATTCTAGCCTGGCTAGCAACAAGGAGTTCCTGCTATAGCAATTACAGGGTTTACCACAGACCTCCATGGGATGCAGAGAGACAGTCTGCCTGACCATGGCTTCACCATGGGCTGAAGGGGAATCTCTGCTTCATCATCTGGACCACCCCCTGCCCCTCCTTCTTCATCAGGAAAAGGACTTCTCACCTTCTTCCTCTGTACTGTGTACTCATCCTCCGGTCACAGTCCCTTTGACTCAAGTTCATACTGGATTTCCAGCCTATCCAGTACAGCAGCAGACAGCTGCAATGCCCTGGCCACCTGCCAGCCCAGGCCCATCGTGGCAGTTATCAAAACATTCCCAGGCACTGCAGAGTGAGGTGATAAGAAGCACAGGACTACAGCAAACAGCCACCAACAAGCACTGGATTGCAATACACAGACAGGTAAGTGAGCCCTGTGAGCAAGCACTGGAGCCTGCTGATAAATAATTAAAGAGCCATAACAGCTGAACATTTCATCTAGCACATTCCAATCTAGACTGTCACAATCTGAGTTTTTTGAGCCCCACGTTGGGTCCAAAGAAGGACTGTTGTGGTTTAACCCCAGACAGCAACTAAGCACCCCATAACTACTTGCTCACTCTTCCATGGTGGGATGGGGAAGAGAATTGGAAGGGTAAAAGTGAAAAAACACATGGATTGACATAAAGATAGTTTAATAGGGAAAGTAAAAGTCACACATGGAAGCAAAGAAAAATAAGGAATTCATTCATTGCTTCCCACAGGCAGGCAGGTGTTTACCCACCTCTAGGACAGCAAGACCCCATCATGTGTAAGGATGACTTGGGGAGACAAATGCAATGACTCTGAACTTCCTCCCCTTCCTTCTTCTTCCTCCAGGTTTATATGCTAAGCATGGCATCATATGGGATTTGGAGTCAGCTGTCCCAGCTGTATCCCCTCACAATTCCTTGCCCATCCTCAGCGTCCTCACTGGTGGCATGGGTGAGGAGCAGCAAAGGCCTTGGTTCAGCAGAAAAAATGTTATCAGGCCTGTTTTCAGCACAAATTCAAATCACAGCCCGATAGGATGAAGAAAATTACCTCTACCCCAACCAAAACAAGCACCTTCCCACTAGATTAGAAGGAGGTATTTTCAAAATCTCTATGGGGCCTTTAATCCCTCTTTGGTGTTATGGGGGAGATAAAAGTGTCTTTGTGCTTCTGCCATCATGCTGACATGACTTCAGGTCAGCATCAGGATGTGGAACTGAAGATGTTTCTAGGACCCTTGACATTTACTCTAGCACTGAGCTAGACAGAGAAGGTGACAGCAGTATCAGAGAGAGGATACAGAAAATAGTCAAGAGAGGCTAGAGAAGTAGAAGTCCTTGAGTGAAGCTCTCAGTTCTTTCAGTATACCTGAAACTTCACACAGGTTTCTCAGTTAGCTAAGGGCTGTGTCGTAAAAAGAGGAAGGTCTCCTTCTGACTTCTTGTTGTCACTGTGCAAGGTCCTTGCCATTAAAGGGACAAGGGACATTATCGAGTGTTTCGTCTCTCTTGAGAGCCGCCTCTGCCTTTCACTTCAGGGACAAGAGAAAATGGACATGTCCTGGTCCTCCAGAGATTTTTGCAGAAGCATCCCAAAACACACCCCAAGCACACCGAGCAGCAGCTAAGTTGAAGGGAGAGAAATTCAGCTGCTGTTTTTGCTGCTGCTTCCCCATAGTCCTGCACGGCTCCAGCCGGCGGTGCAGGCAAGCCAGCTTGGAGGGGATGCTGGGGAGTATTTTGCCATCTCGTGGCAGCTCGGAAGTGGAGCATCTCCTTGGGATTACAAACACTCGCTGCCTGCCTGGAAGGAACAAAGCCAAAAAGGAGAGATTTCCATTGTGCTGGCTGCAAAATGACACTTGGAAGGTTTTCAGCAGAGCAGGCCACAACCCTGAACTGATCGGTACCTGTCCATGTGCAGCCACAGATGCTCACCAGTGGTGGAACCTGAAACAAAGGTTGAGAAGAAAATACTAAAGAGGACCCAGCCTGAGGCAGGCTGGTGGTCAGAGACTATTTCTAACTCCAGCTCTTAATGTCATGCTGCTGTAGATTCCTAGCTAGCCAGGCAAAGGAGTGGATAACTAGAAGCTGGTGAAGGCTTCAACACCACAGCAAGGACAGGAGCGCAAGACGCTGAGCTCTTATGATGCAGACAGTGAAGAATGATCTAGCCAGTCAGCTTTGGCTCAGAGAAAGTCAGTGGAGAGGCAGAGAGCCTGTCAGCACAGAAACCTTTGGAGGAGCACTGCTACAGGTCTATGACAATTTTCATGTATTTGCAGGGTGATGTAGCTAAGATGGGAGATGCTGAACAAACTTAGGAATTGAACAATCTGAATCTTCCACTGACCTCCTTTCCCACAGGACAGAACTGTTGCTGCTGTGTCTGAGGGAGCATTGTCCATGGTGCCAGGCACACCAGAAAGAGGGCTGGGGGTTGTCCCTGGTCAGGGATTGCAGATACCACTGTCAACAGCATGGGTACTGCCAGTGCTGTGGATGCTGCTCAGGAAGATGAGACCTCTCCATACTCTTATTCCCACAAAGCTGCTGGCAGGGAAAATTCCTGCTGCTGACCAAGGGATCCCAGATCTGAAGCAGCCAGGCTCCCCACGAAAGGGTTGTTCCCCAGCTTCAAGATATATGTGCAATAAAGTATGTGCCAGTCTGTGTGGGCAGTGTCAGAGGAGTCACATGAGTTCTGCTCTTCATAGCTGTGTAGAAAACCAGGACCTCAAATCAGATCCATTTTACTTCTAGAATTGCTTTTTTTTTAGCTCAGAAATTATAGCCCCCTGCAGAGCTTGGAATGCCTTTCAAGTATACCTTTACATTCCCATGACCCAGACATGAACTGTCCAAGTGGGTCCTACCTTGCCTAAGAACCAACAAATGCAGAGAGCATTTAGCAAAAGTACAACTATTTGGGATACAAATCCCTCCTATTATCACAGTAATGGGAGTGGGTAAGGGCCCTGGTGCCAGCAAGGAGGGCAGGTGACAGTGAGGCTCCAGCCAGCGAGGCAGGATGGGTACATGTGCCTGGGTGCATCTGCTGGGGAACTGAGGCAAGTAAAATGAGTGAGTCTTGGCACCCACACACAAAGCAGGACTGCAGGCCACAGCCCACGTGCCTGGTGCTGCTTGCTGTGGACACAAGACAGGTCGCATCTGCCCTGAACATCAGGGAAAATTGCTGGGGGCAGGGATGTAACTTCTGAGCAAACTTCAAGGTGGGCCACCTGGTGAGAAGCAGGCCCTGGATCTGAGCAGGTCATGAAGGATTAGCCTGTGCTGCTGCCTGGGGAGATCTTCAGGAGTGGAGTGCCTGCTGGGAAGTGCCAGAGCACACGTTTCTCTTGAGCAGGAAGCAGGACCAGCTGGTGCGTGGGAATGAGTAAAATGGCTCAGGATATGGGGCAGGGTTATCACATGAACAGAAGGGCTGTGCTGGTACTCTGGGGATCTGCAAATTCACATGTGATTTTGCAAACTTTAGTCCACACTGACTGTGGGTAAGAAAAGGGAGAGGGCTGGATATGCTCATGTTTTACACAAGTCCTGGTAGTAATATATGCAGGTACTGTGGCAGGCCGTGCACCACCGGTGGCACCTTGCACAGCCGGCCTTGTTCATGTCTCTTATACACCTGTGTCTCCTGCAGGTATGTGCTAGTGAAAACCAGTAAGAAGTAATTTTTCTCTTTCCTAGTAACGGTTTATGCTTTATCTATCTCTTCTTTCCTACATGCTATTTGTTTTACTTGCCCAGCCACCCGCACGGCTTCTCCAGCCTTCGATGGACTCCTCTGCACCCTGGGAGACAAACGGCCCCGGGGCTCTGCCCTGGCCGAGGGCAGCCCCCGGCTGAGGACGCGGCTCTCCAGCTGCGGCAGGGCGGCCCCCCGCGGCCCTGGAGAACGAAACCTCAGGTGCGCACCACCACGGCAGCCGCCACCTGCGGAACGTCGCTTTTTTTTCCCCAGGGACGCCGCCCCCGAGTCGCTCGCCGGGCCTCCGGGCAGTACCGCCACGCCCCGGGCGGCAGAACCCGCTACAACCGCGCCGCCGCCATCCGGGCCCGGCCCCTGCCCGGCCCCCGCCCCCGGAACCCGGAAGAGCGTCACTGCTGCGGGCGCGGATGTGACGNTTGTGTGAGGCCGGGCTGCGCCCGGAGCGCTGCGGCTGCCCCATCCCCCGCATGGCCCTGCCGGCGGGAAAGGCCTGCCGCCAGACCGGCTGCGAAACGTGGGGGGATGGCTTCTGAAGCAGGGTGGTAACGTATTTCCCCTGGACTGTAATGCCATAGGGTAACGCCAAAACCTGAAGTAACATTTAAATAGACGTATTTTTTTTGTTGGCCACTTTGACATCTCTTATGATTTCACCCCAGGCAGCCGCTTGCAGTCTCTCCAATCAGTCAGATCAGGGAGGAAAACTCAAAGGTTGAGATAAAGACAGTTAAATAAGGACACCAAAAGCCATAAACACAACCAAAGCAAAATAAGGAATTCATTCGCTGCCTCCAATAGGCACGCAGGTGTTCAGCCATCTCCAGGAGAGCAAGGCCCCATCATGTGTGATAGTGATTTGAGCAGACAAGCATCATCCCTACAAATGCCCCACCTTTCCTCCTTCTTTCCCCCCTGTTAATATATTGAGGATGATGCCAGATGGCTGGGAAATTCCTTTGGTCCGTTGGGTTCACCTGTCCCAGCTGTGTCTCCTCCCAGCCTCCCATGAAACCCCATGCACCCCCAACTTCCTTACCAGCGTTGAAGTAGGAAAAGCAGAGATGTCCTTGGCTCTGTGTAAACCCTGCTCAGCAATAATGAAAACATCTGTGTATTATCAGCACTGGATTCAACACAAATTCAAAACTCAGCCCCAGACCAGTCACTATGAAGAAAATTTACTGTCTCAGGCAAAACAGGACAACAACTTGACTAGATATAGGATAGTGCGTGCTAGAGAATGACATCTGGTTGTTTCTGCTTCAGTCTTGAAAAAAAAATACTTATTTTGGCAGGAACACATCCCTGGAGATTGTCTAATCGAACAGGCTGCGTGTGGTCCAGCATGAATGCCTAACAAAGAGGGGCAGAGTGTGCAGGAACAGAACAGGTCCAGCAGAACTTGGAAGGTGACAACATAGTTCAAGTGCAATTCTTTCGGTTGGTTTGTTTTAAAGTACAGAACTAACTGTTCTCATACTCTTCATGTATAAATGCTTGGCTTTTTAAACTGTGTTTTGGATAATACCATCTAAATCAAAAATTTTACTGACCACATCAAAGAGTTATTTCAGAGTGAGGAAGAAGACAGGTGTACCTTTTATCTTCATCTATGCCAGCATGATTTGAGTGCTTCGTAAAACTGGCATCACTGAAGAGGTAGATCTCACTGTGAAGAGAAGCCAAAGTAATGAGTTCTTTGTTCAGCATTCTCTCAGAGCCGCTGCTGGGTTTTGCAACCTTAAGCAATTGTAATGGGTTCCTGCATCTAGAGTGTAAGATTTTTGTGTCTCTGTGATAGCAATGATCTCTCTCTGTCTTTTCTAGAACATGGCTTCAGATAAGGAGTTTGCAGAAGACAGCAGTTTTTCACCGAAAGCCAGCACCAGTAAGCTGCCGACAGATGCGTCTCCCGACTCTAAATGCCCCATCTGCCTGGATAGATTTGACAACGTTGCGTATCTGGATCGCTGCTTGCACAGGTTCTGCTTCCGCTGTGTCCAAGAATGGTCAAAAAACAAGGCAGAGTGCCCGCTGTGCAAGCAGCCCTTTTTCTCCATTTTCCATACGATCCGTGCTGAAGATGACTTTAAGGAGTACATCCTGAGCCCTTTAGAGACCAGCTCTTTTGCCAGCCCCGACGGCCGGAGGTTTCGTTACCGCACTACCTTAACAAGGGAGCGCCGCGCGCGCAGCTCCCCTCCGCGCAGGATGCTGTCCCCTCCAGATAACGGGATGCTGTTTGAAGGGCTGTCCGGCGAGCCAGCGCGACACAGACACAGAGAGATCCAGCAGATGCTCAGGAGGCTGGCCTCAAGGAGGAAGGCCAGCGCAGAGGGCAGATCTCTGCGGCAGATTGAGGAGGAGGACATGATCAACTTCCGCAGGGCTCTGTACCGCACCGGCGTGCGCATCCGCAGCATTCAGGATGGCGGGCGGTACCGGGAGATTTCGGCAGAGTTCTTCCGCCGCAACCCGGCTTGCCTGCACCGGTTGGTTCCGTGGCTGAAGAGAGAACTGACAGTCCTGTTTGGTGCGCACGGGTCTCTGATCAATATCGTGCAGCACATAATCATGAGTAACGTCACTAGGTACGATCTGGAGAGCCAGGCCTTTGCTGATGATTTGAAGCCATTTTTGCTGAATCGGACAGAACACTTCCTGCATGAATTCATCAGTTTTGCTCGCTGTCCTTTTAACTTAGAGGCCTATGACCAGCATGCCAATTATGACTGTCCTGCACCATCATACGAGGAAGGAAGCCACTCAGACTCGTCAATTATTACAATATCGCCCGACGTGGCGTACCCTCAAGGGCCAGATAACAGTTTGTCTGTTCCTGGTCTGGGTCAGGCCCCCTGGGATGATGAAACTCCCGGGCCTTCCTATTCCATTTCAGAAGAGGTTCGTGCAACCATAGCTTCTCCTCTGGGGTCATCAGAAAGTTCAGATGAGGACTGTGCTTCAGAGAGTCGAAGAACTAAACTGCAGACTGAGTTACAGGCTAATGCTGACTCAAATGACAGTGGCTCCTCCTCAGACAATTGTGTCATTGTTGGGTATGTTAAGCCCTTAGCTGAGAGGACACCCGAAGTGGTTGAGCTATCCTCTGACTCTGAGGAGTCCATCAAGGAGGAGAAAAAGGAAGATGTCAAGAAACAGCAACCAGTCCAGTGTCACAGCTGGAGTGACAGTGAACCAAGCAGGAGTTTCTCGCCCCATTCCCCAACATATAGGGAGGATGTAGGAAGTTGTAGAAGCTGTTTATCTCCTGCAGTTGAGAAGATGGAATCAAAAGAGGATGAGAAGAACAAATGTAAAAGAAAAGCTCTGCGTCCACAAGACTTGAGTTGGAGCCCCTCTCCAGGGAGTGACACAGTATGCTCCCCTTGGAATCACAGATTGTCTAAAAGGGGAAAGTCCAGAAGCCCACAGTCCTGTTCACGGGACAGTCGAGGCAGTCATGGCCATCGGTCTAGAAGGGAGCGCCATAGCAAAAGCCAACTTAAAAGGAGACGATCAAGAAGCAGAGATAGTAGCAAACATAGGAGCAAAAGAAGCAGCAGAAGGTCAAGGGCTCATGACACCAGAGCCTCTCTGAAAAGCCAGAGGGGCTCACTAAGTGGTGAGAGCACTCCGTCCAGAGAAGTGAGCAGATCACGTTCACGTAGCAAAGGCCACAGTAAAAGGAGATCAAGAAGCAGAGACAGCGACCGCTATTATGTAAGAGACAGTTATCAAAGTAGACACCAGTGGGGTTCTGCTTTCTGTAGTCGAAAGGTGTTTGGAGACAGCTATGAATCCTCCAGCAGAAGGAGGACCCGATCTAACACTCTTTACTCAAGGCAATCTGCTAGTCCAGAATACAGGATACGATCATTTATTGAGAGGACAGATCTGCATAGCCAGAGGGGACTCCATGAGAGGCACTATTACTGTTATGAAAGATGCAGGTCAAGGAGTCGGTCAAGCAACAGATCAAGGACTCCTTCTGGAGGAACTGATAGAACAAAAAGTGAAAAGCCTGGTGGAAAAAGGAAGTACAAAACTCGCCACCTGGAGAATCCATTCGTGGAGAGCACAAGTCTAGAAAGAGAAAATGACTCCAAGAAAACTTCCTCAAAATTTGGTGACTGCTGCAAAAATGAAGATAGCCTGTCAGACAATCATGCAAGCAGCGAGACAAAGCGTAAAAAAAGGAAGAAGAAGATGAGGAGTCCAAGTGTTGAGATAGTCTACGAAGGAAAAGCAACAGACACAACAAGGCATCTTAAAAAGAAAAAGAAAAAGCATAAGAAGAAACACCGGAAACATCACACAAGTAACTCAGTACATTCTTCTCCAGTGGTGATTACAATTGATAGCGATAGTAGCAAGGAGCCAGAAAGTACCGAATGGGACAGCACTATTACATGGACAGGCACAGCTCAGATAAATGAGAGGGAAAATGAGTCTCCATCTTCTTTTCTGAGGAGGACAGAATGTGAGGAAACTGGAGGAGTAGACAAAAAGTGTGGTATCCCTGCCACAAGGGAAAACTTAGATGGTGGCATTAGAAATGCTGATGTCAAACTTCAAGAAGCAACAGCTAATCAGAGCGTAGTGAATACCAGCAGTAACATCTCTCACACAGGAACTGTAACCAGTAATGTTCAGGAAGCATCAGCAGCGCCCTCCAGGCAACTGCCTTCCCCCAGGACTTCCTTCCTAGAATGTCCAGAGAGAGAGCCATTGATACTGAGACTGCCAAAGAGACTTGTCAGCAGATCCTCGTGGTTTGATTTCCCAGAAGAAAAAATGTCGTAGACTTTGCTTGGAACATTTGTTAAAACTGTGAATTTAACTACTTTTTTTTTCCTCTTGAGAACTAAAATGTCAGATAGAGTTTCCTTCTGTTAAAAAGTCTAGGAAATGTTTAAAGCTTTTGAATATGTATGCACTTTTAAGTCAAAGAAGGTAGAATATTGCTAGTATGTAATTCCTAAAGTTTGTAAGAGAACTGTTTGGAGGTTTTAATTTCATAAAGCCATCCACAGAGTATTTCACAGTTTTATGTAAACCAAACAGAAAAAAAGAGCTGAAAACAAGAGCCAGGAAATGCATTTTATGGGGATTGCTCTTTTTAGATAAGGGAAACATTGTTTAGTTCATAAAAAGTAATTCAGTCTGAATTCCAGCATCATTTCAATCTCTTTGGTTTAAGCTGATCTCTGCTGAGAAGTAGTTAGTGATTTCTGCAGAAATTCTTAAAGGACTTTGAGTAATTTTAAGGTAAGCTATGTCAAAATCTGAATGAAGCAATAAGATTTTTTTTTGTTTGTTTAAATATATTTGCATATGTACTGTGTGTTTTGTAAATGGAGTTTTTTCCTGTTGGTTTTGAGCATATCACGTATCCAGACCATCGGATGTTTGTGCAGTCAGGAGTACCCCAGGTTGGAAGGGTTGTCTGGAGATCAGCTAGTACAAGCCTTCACTGAAAGCAGGAGCTTTGATCAGATTGCATGGGATTGGTTTGGAGTTGTCCCAAAAGCTCGGTGGCTGCTCTGTCCTAGCCTTTCTAATGTAGTATTTTTCCCTTGGGAAGGATTTTTTTTCCACATTTCTTTCTTTTATTTCTCTTACTGGAGTCTGTGCATTCTGCCTTGCACTCTACAGCCTTCAAGTAGTCTTTTCCTCTTCTTTATACCCTACAGCTGCACACCTGAAAGACATCTGTCTTGTCTAGCATTGGTAATAAAACACTTCCTCCTAATTCCGTTAAAATAACCAACATTCACCCAGCTCAGCACATCTTAGATGTCCTGCTACAGGTATGTGGAATGCACAGGGCTCTGACAGGTTTTGTTTTCCAGGTTTGTCCCTTCTCTGTATGCCCAGCAGTAGCTCTGAGGGTTGAATAAGGGGGTTGCCTTCTCTGTCTCTCCTGCAGTACCTCCATGAGTTTAATGGCTTTGACCTTGGCTGGTTGCCTACCAGATACTCACCAAGCTGCTCTGTCACTTCCCTTTCTCCACAGGATGAGGGAGAAAGTAAGATGGGAAAGCTGCGTTGGGACAAGGTAAAGGGAGTGTACTGTCACTATCCGGATTAAATCGGTGACAATTAAATCTTCTGTTGCCAGTGGACAATTGAGTAAGGGGATAAGAAACAAAGGCAAAACTAAAACAAATTTCCCCAGCCTTCTCAACTTCATTCTCATTATAGACTCTTCTACCTCCTCCTCTCCCAGCTGTGCAGAAGGATGGGGAATCGATATTGTGGTCAGTCCATAACATTCAGTCTTGCTGCTTTATACTCCTTATGCTGTTCCTCTGCTCTAACACAGGCCTTTCTACAGGTGTGCAGTACTTCCAAAACAGATTGCTCCAGCTGCCAGGAAATGTGCTCCTGTGTGTGCTTCTAAGTGCAGGCTGCAGCTCCTGACAGGAGCCTGTTCCTGTGTGAGATCTCCATGGGCTGTAGCTCCCATCAGGGCATCTCTCTACTTGTTCCAGAGTGGGGTTTTTCCGTGGGCTGCAGGTGTGTCTCTGCTTCACTGTGGTAATCCAGGGGCTGAAGGGGGCAGCTTGTCTCACCATCGTCTTTATCACGTGGAAGTGTCCAGGCTATCTAGAAGGGCTGCTCCTGCCCAACCAGTCAGCATGAATTGGCTGAGCCTGAGAGAATCGGGAGTGATGACAGTCAGTCACCTCCACTCCTGCCGCTGGGAGTATCTCTGGCCTCTAGAGGTCAGGTTGGTCCCTGCCTTGGGATTAGTTTTCAGGGAGCACAAATGTCTGAAGGAGCAGGGCCTGGGAGGCCTGGGGCCACTAGGTGTGATCCATAGTGGCGGTCTTGGGTGGTGATGGGCCATTCTGGCTATTGGCTGCTAAAAGCTCCCTGACACCTCCTAGGAATAAATGTGGTGGCTCCCTTTGTTCTGTTTAGCCCTAACAGCCTAAATTCTCTTGGAGGGCAGGGCCTCAGTGACTGGGGTGTCATCTGGTAGATGGCTCAGGGATTGATGGTGCAAGTGCCTTGGACTGGAAGCCTTGGTCTGTTCACAGAGCTGGGGTATCCTTAGCATAAGTGGGACTTGTCCTGTACATGGAGCGCTGGGATGGAGGGTACAGGCTGATGAGGAGAGGGCAGGGCAAGGTCAAGCTGTTGAACTAAATAGAAGTGAGAGGTTGGATGGCACAGTCCTTAACAGTTGGTGATGATGGGAGCCTCTGGGTGAGGATCAAGGGGTGGAAAACAAAGCAGATGTGGTGGGTGTCATCTATGAGTTGACCAGTCAGGATGCCAGTGCTGAGAACTTAAATTGACAGGCCAGTAGGAGAAATCTCTGGATCAGCAGCCTTCTTCTTTATGGCAGACTTCAACTTTCTAGAGACCAGCGGGAAATGCTGTCCTGCTGTGCAGAGCAAATCTGGAAAAGTCCTGAAGTTTGTGGGAGGGAACTTTGTATTATAAGTACTCAGAGAGACAACTAGGAAAAACGCTCTAGACTTCCTGGTTGGGGATAGAGAAGGCCTGGTGGGAAATGGCATGATCTTGGCCACAGTAGTCAGGAAATGGTTCAGCTTAAAAATTTCAGTGCAATGAGAAAAAACTGCAGGTTGCTTTTTTTATTTTGAGAGACCAAACGTTCCACCACCCAGGAGTCCCCTGCTCTTGAGGGCTCAGGAGCTGCATGCTGCATGGGATCTTTTGCAAATGGTGGAAGTGAACAAGCTGTCAGAAAACATTCTTAATACTTCAGATCCATTTACAGTGTGGGAAAACTCATTTGTTTTCTTTTCATGACACTCATTAATAGGAATTTGTCATTAAAACGTGAAGGGTGTCTAGGGCAGTGAAGACAACTGAGGAAAATGTGCTACAGTCAGCCATTGATTTCCAGTGCTGCTTTGTGCAAATCGGCTCAGTGTTCCTGCTGCACCTACCTGCAAAGTGTAAGTAACACGGTTTCATGTCAGCTGCTGCTAATAATTCTGCTTGCGTAGAGAAAGCATGTTTAACTCCAGCTGGCAGCTAACTACCATGCAGCTGCTGACTCACAACACCCTACCCCAGTGGGATGGGGAGGAGAACTGGGAGGGAAAAGAGATGTGACACTTGTTAGTTAACAGTTTAATAATTGAACTTGAGTAAAATAGTAGTATTAGTAATAAAAAGGAGAGAGAGAACCAAAGGCAAGTAAGTAATGCACAGTACAATTGCTGACCACCTGCTGGCCAATGCCAAACCCAGATAGGCTCTCTTCTGGGTAACTCCCTCAGTTTATATACTGGGTGTGACAGTCTATTTTGTGGAACATGCCATTGACCATTTCGGGTCCCCTGTTCTGGCTGTGCTTCTCTCCCCGTTTTTGTGCACCTCCTCACTGCCGGAGCACGAGCCACTGAACAGTCCTTGACTCAAGAGTAAGCACTCTTAGTAACAACCAAACCTTTGGTTTGTTATCAGCATCATTCTCATACTGAATCGGAAACACAGTGGTGTACCTGCTTCTTAAAAAAAATTAAATTCCAGCCAAAACCAGGACAAGGACTGAGCTGCATGAATCAGGTCAGGATAAGAAATGAGATTTATCAAACCTCTTCCAGAGTTCCCCTGACATAATTTTGTAAGCTTAGACAAGATTGCTGACTTGTCTAAGCTTAGACAAGTCAGCAGTGGTGTTGGACTTAGCAACCCATATAACCTTACCCGGGGCTATTTGACTTTACCTGGATATTCTGCCTGTTTTCCAGGTGCCTTTTAGAAGAAGGTGTCTACCAGACCTGAGATGTAAAGCCCTGGACTCTTTTGACATCTTTCTTAAAGTTTAAGGTCAAGTTTTTATTCCCTGCTCATGGGAAAACACAATGTTCTCAAGAGGTTAAACAAACTTTTACAGGCAAACTTTAGAAAATAAGGATACCTGGCAATTTTTAAAACATTCAGTTGACATAAAGCATTTCACAAGGCATTGACTTAGCAAACTCTAACCCATACAACTTTTAAGTTACCAAGGTTTCAAGAAGAGGAAGTTAGAAAGGGAGAGGATGTGTCATTGTGCAGCTGCATTTATCTGCTTTAGCCTCCTGGGACCCTCCCCTCCATATGGGGCTTCTGGTGTGCCAGTGGCTGATAACTATTCTGGAGCTGGGCTAGAGGCTTCAGGGAGGTGGGATATGCAGAAGTACATCATCCCACTTTTTGCAGAGCTTGCCTTGCCACTCTGCCACACACACGTGCTTTGGTTGTTTTGGGTATTAAATCAACAAGTAATGATTTTCTCCAGTCTCTCACACTGGGATAACTTGAAATCTCAGGAGAGACTTGACAGCAGATAAACTCACCAGTGTTGTCTTGCCCTACATGCATGCAGAGCCTGCTCATGTAGGGAGCAGGGATCTTGTTTGCAGTTTATTCTGTCAGAAATTCTGTCAGTAATAACCCCGGGTGCTCTGCATGGGTCTCGTCCTTTAGTACCCACTTGCTGTGCTTCAGATGAGTTTCTAAGGTTCATCACATTAAACTACAGGGATGAACATGTTTCTGTCTCCAAACTGGATCAGAATCCAAAATGTGGCTGCAGAAAATGCTGCTGCTGGTGTCATGCTCGTCTATTGAACATTTTATTGGTAGATGAATCATCAGCAGTGTCACAGATGCTCAGTGCCCCAGTTTTAAGAAGTTTCAAAGTGTCAGTATCCAGTAAGCTGGAACTGTCTGCAGTTCAATAGGTTTCATGGACTTTGCCATGGAGTGACAGAAGACTTGGAAACATCCCAAGCCTAGCCAGGCAACCTGCTCACATAGGTATGTTGTCAGTGGTCTCCAAAAGGGGAACTAAATTAACAGAAGCAAGACTTTTGTATTAACAAGGGTGATGGAAAGTAGAGGAAAAGTCCCCTCTCAGAATGCTTTGGAATGCTGAGTCTTGAAGAAGTCTTTTTGCCCAAGGTGCGGAGTGACCACTGCACATCTAAGTTAGTATTTAGTCATGATGAATAGCATGAACCAGTGTGTGTGGCAATAATACCATTTATCTTTTGAAAACCTGTAGCTGTTAGAGATCAGGCATCCATCAAGTGTGTTATGCACAGAACAAGTCACAGCTAAATGAAAAGCTGCTCTCCAAGGCATTGAGATGAACATTAAGTGTATGGGAAAAAAACATGCAGAGCATAACTTTTTTTTTAAGATCATTCACCTGGTGAGTGTAGCTAGGATGGTAAATTTAATCCTCTGCTAATTACATGAGCCAGGTCACACAGCTCCTCCAAAACAGAGGGGTTTGTGCCTTGAAGTCCTAGCAGTTTCTTGTCCATTAGCTGAAGAGTCAAGTATGAATGTATGTACATGCATATTTATGTGTATGCACACCTGCATCCATTATGTTTATGGGGAGAGGTGGAGAGCAGGAGTAAGGTGACAGATGCCTCTTTTACCCTGGGAGAGGAGAAAAGCAAAAGCAAATACTGTGCATCTCCTGCATGCAGTCCTATTTTATTTGGATCTATGAAAGAAGAAAAACCCTAAAACAACAAACCATTGGATGGACTGGTATCTTGTAAGATTTATGAACTACTAAATTTAGAAAAGTCTTTTTACTCTTGCAGGCTATTGTGCAAGAGTCAGTAAGAAAAAAAAAAAGTTACTTTCTCTCTGAGAGCAGATACAAGTAGCATAAAATAGGTTCAGTTAATCTTTTCAACCACTGAATTTACTCTGGATAAACAAAGCGTGTGTCAAGTTACATGTCCCAGAAAGGTAATCAGCCTTATAAAATACTTCATAGTTCTGCTTTTCTCATTATTGTATTGCAGATAGTTTTCTGAATGGAAAAATTGTTCAAGCAAAATGTTAAATAGTAATAAAATGTAATAAAATAAATAAATGCCTGCACAGACCAGGCAGCATCCTGCTGGATCTCAAAATATGTAGTTATTATGAAGCTTGCATTGAACTGTTAGTCTTTTTAGNTTTTTTTTTTTTTTTTTTGCTTTTTTATCAGATAGTGTTCCTTTGTGATGGGTAATTTCCAGAACTCTTGCTTCAATTGGTACAGGTGAAAACTCTGCAGGAGTCACACAGATTATTAAATACAGAGGATCATCACAAGCTAGTGATTGAGCTCTGTTCAGGTAACCTCTATTGCTCTACCCGTAGTTATAGATGTTTCTTCATAGCAAGCACCTGTGCTCCAAACTACATCACCAAGATCTTTACAGAAGACATCTGTAATTTTGGTCTGAGGGATTAATAAGTGGAAAGAGATTTTACCCATCTCTTTATATTGTTTATTTCTTTTTTCAAGAAGGAAAAAGGAAATCTCTAATTTTTCATGGCAAGCTGATGCAGAAATAACTCAGTAAGACTCTTTGACTTTGCTATGAAGTGGGTCATAGTAAACAATTGGATTAAATAGTCCGTTCCAGGTTAAAAACAAGGGAAAAAATAAAATGAGAGATAAAGAGTTCAGCCACAAAACAGAATCTCATGATGTTTAATGGCAAAGTCTTTTGTGCAGTCATCTCAGTTTCAGAGTGAGAGATTTATTACACTATCATCATTACGCACTAGGTGCCAATACTCAGTTTAAAATTAATGCAAGAATTTCAACATTCCAAAACATGATTAAATGTGACCAATTTATTTTATTTTAATTCCAAATTTTCTGTTGCTATCTGTGAGGTTTGCTATTTACTGCCAGATTTATAGGGCTGATTGGTTAAACTAGGTTAGAGTGATTATCCTTTGGAACATTAATAATCCTTGTTTTAACATGCCAAAATTGTCAGAAGTTCATTGCACTATTGCTGTCTTTTTGCACAGTCCTATTAATTGCTACAGAGCAATGATGCAAGACAGTGCTGGTGTACAGTCAGAAAACAGCCTTATGCAGGAAATAGCCAGCACTACAATGAAGACTGCCAAAGAACAAATTTCTGTCACAGAATACCCCTACTATGTCCCACAGGTGATACAGGTGAATAATGACCTCATCTCCTATGCAGCACTGAGCAGACATGTTGAAATAGTATGCAGCATATTACCTGTGTTGTAACCACAGCTACCGGAGAGGTCGTCTCTTATAAAAAATGCCCTGTTGTCACCAATTAGAGGGCATCATGATCAATGTCAGTTCCACAGATATTTCCTTCAACAACATTAATGTAATCTAGAAAATGAAAGTTAGCCTTTGCTCATGCAGAACTATTCTGTAATACTAAATCAGTTGTTCTGAGTCCTGCCATCTCCTCATCCCATTTCATCAAGCTTCTGGATTTCTAAACTCAACATATGTTTTTTCTGGAGTGAGCTTGAGTCAGGTGTGAATTCATAGGAGAGAGGAGAGGTAGTGTTGAAGAATGTATTTGGTGCAGGTAGCACAGTGTGCAAGCTACAGGTTGAGCTCTCAGGGCAGGAGCCCAAGCTCACTAATCCTTTCATAACAAAGGGCCAGGGACCTTTGGCCCAGCCAGGGAGATACTAAAGGAGCCAGCAATTCCAGACTTTCCCATGTGTACCCGTCTCGCTGTAAAAGGGGAATCAGGGAGGATACTGCCGAGGCTGCGCA